>JAWPHD010004426.1:0-188127 GCA_037043455.1 Cyrtodaria siliqua | reverse complement strand
GCGTGAGAAATGTTCACAGAAGTATTAATATTAGGACAATAACAAATACATTAAATGTAAAGTATTTTGTTTTTTACCAACCTTGGTGTACGGGTATGTAATCGTATCGCTTTTTCGCATCGTCGCCCATCTTTGAACAACGTTCCCCTAAAGCATCGTGGCTAATTACATCTGTTTTACGTGCAGTAATAAAATGCGGTTTATTGTACCTACTTTATGTTGTTATTCTAATTTACAAATACGCATAGTATAGTTTAGTGACTTGTCAATATTAACAAGAACCAATTCGACTGCGCGCCATTTCAAATCTAGTGACTTGTCAATATTACCAAGAACCAATTCGACGTCGCGCCATTGCAAATCCCAACGCATTTTTCACACAGGTCAATGTTCACTCCTTTGACCTCGTATCCAAATCTAGGGTTAAAACTATTTGGGTTGATTGTTCTTTCATAATCAGAATACTAGGGGTAACCAGTGAACTAATTACTTAACTGCAGCAAATCCCATCCTCGTAACATTTAATTGAAGGAAAACAAATCGTTTAAGATATAAGTTTAAGATATATTTAAAAAAAGAAGGACCCCATCCTCCATATTACACCCCCCACACCCCCCCCCCCCCCCACCCCCCCACCACACACACACCAACCACCACAATCTCCCTCCCCGAACCCTTGGCCAGACATCTTAGTTTGAAATAATATAATCGTTTGATATGTTGTTTATCTTTCATGCGCGAATATGTATATAATCATATGAAAAATTGACAGTGTAATTGAATGTTTAGTGTTTTTGACCTTATGACACCCACTCAACCTTGAGGGACCCTGGGTGTGGTACCAAACATAATGTTGCTCGCAGTTATCCTATAGGGAAGTCAAAAGAGTATGAAAACAATGGTATACATTTGCAAACTAAGTTTGGTTGAATTTCTCTCAGAGGTTAAGGAGGATATATAGGAACAGACGGACAGACCGACGGACAAACGGAGGTGTTAACAACATCCCCATTTTTAAAAAAGCGTGGGGATAATGACTTATACCTAAAGGAGAAAACACTATTGTGTAATTTACATGATGGTTTTCATTATTTCTCGAAATTAGCGCGACGGAAAAAAACTCCAATATTCTTTTAACATCTGATTAAATAGAAGGATTATAAAACAACAACAAAAGTTGATACTCATGTAGACGTTTGGTATTGATAAATATATGTAACAGGATACACATGGTTAATCATGGTAAATTATGAATATCATCAAGAGCATCTAATAGGTTTGTACCCTTACAGGATATTAATGGTATGCGCGAGAGAATACGTGCAATTATATGGCGGTACTAATCGGTGTCATTTTGATTGTATCTAACAAGTTACAAATATACTTTTGAGCCACCTCCTTCTGGATATTCAAACTTGTTTACGTGACAGAAATCACTGATTTTGATGGATCACTGGGGTTTGTAAACAACTCAAGGTCAACGATCGTATTTCTGCCATCCGTCACGGATACAGTTTCAATGGTAGCAACCAACGTCACGCGCACTCGCTAAAACAGATCCGTTTACATACACAGAAGCTCGATTTGGAAGTTGATAAGTGGATTTTTACCAAGATTTATGAAACATTTGGTTAATTGACAATGCCCACCGTACCGCATGGACGAGAAGGTTTTTATTAAACCTTATATAAGCTGTAAACTCCCAGCCGTTTGTCAGTTTACTTCGATACAATCTCATTTCAAAGCCGGGTACCGTTTCCATTTTGGTGGAAATGCGACTGTATCGAAGTAAACTAACAAACGGTTGGGAGTTTACAGTTTATTTAAGGTTTAATAAAAGCCTTCTAATCCATGCGGTACGGTGGGCATTGTCAATTTACCAAATGTTTTGTAAATCTTAATAAAAATCCATTTACCAGCTCCCGTATCGAGCTTCCATGTATGTAAACGGATCCGTTTTGGCGCGTGCGCATGACGTAGGTTAATTGCTACCCTTGAGTTTGATGGGTGATATTTTAGTTACACAATCCCATTTTATTGGGATGACAAAAGAGATAGAGTGGGGTTTGGTGACCCTAGAACTAAGTTTAAACCTCAGCGGCCTTTTTTGATACTGACCGTTCCAATGGTGTACCCCGTATTGCCAACCATTTTATGTGTGAGATATCTCATACTTTACTTTTACATGTTTATTCATCCATGTAAATTAATTGCTGCTTGTATAAAGTGCGTGTTTTTGATTGGCTGCGATCTGTGTTTTTAGCTTGTCAGTAAATTACATTGGATATTCAACAATGTTGAAATTGTTTTATTTCTATTATTAATTAAACGTTATTCAATAGTCCTTATAGACTAATATAACGAATCCGCAAATCGACTATGCAATGCAGTTCAGTACAGATAGATTCTCAAAGACAGTCACTAACGTTGTATATTGTTCTTTCGGCATAGACGAAACCAATGGTATTAATCAAATCTAGCTTTTCTGGAGGTATGAAACCACTAATTATTTTCCCCATTGACAAATATTTAAAATGTCACATATGTATGGTTTGCTGCAACTCAACTCAAGTATGGATAATGCGGCAGTATCATTTCCATTCACCAGAAAAGGTCGGGTCACATGTAAGAAAGTTCTTGGAGGTCAGAGATACAGCTGTTTTCATTGATAGTTGCTCAAAAAGTGTAAGCATAGAGTCGATATTTCGAAAATGTTCATCAGTGATCCATTAAAACCTATTAATATGCTTCTTATACATACAACAACAAAATCGAATAGAAATGGGCAGTTCTCCCCTACTTATGATGCCCATTTCCATCAAAAAAGGAGGGGTTACTTTTTACTACAGGAACTACATTTGACTACACCTCGGAGGTTGATATGTAACTGGTGGTGGTAAACCTTGCGGTGAGGATTATGGAAATTGTTGTAATTAGTGAATCAACACTCTCCTATTTTTTAGAAATGTTCGAACCTTTAACCACAATCATGTATTTTGACTGTATGAAAATCAAAAGTAAATAGGACGCCAATACAGTTATTATTCAAACCATGTTTTTTCTGGGGTGGAGGCTTGATGTAGGGCCTAATTACTGAGCGAAATCTGTCCATGTTGGAAGTGTTTGAAATTGAATTTACTGCACATCAAAGAACAACAATTCGAAAAGTGTTGTTTTCTCCCCTTTAAATTAAGTCAATCTTGTAATAAGTTCACGTTGTGTGTTAACTAATACTAACTATTATTCCGACGCATACGGAATTAATGAAGGAACGACATTATAATGTGTTTTTTCTAGATGTGTAATCCGTGAGCGACCCTTAAAGTAGCTATCCCGCCAATTTTACAGCCTACGTACACCATTTCTACACCTACTGTCGACGAGGCATATACATAACTTACATATTTTGAGAATCCAAACTCTATAGACACAATATAAATAGTTTTAACCAGCCAAGCCAAACCCCAAAACGGGAGCGTCGGATTAAGAGTTACCAACTCATAATTCTTTTTACGCATATTCAATCACTGGTATTTTAAGAAACCGTGAATAAACCTTTACTTTTAATTGACACATATACATTATTATATGACTGAACACCTGGAAAGGTTTGTAGTGTAATGTTGACGTTATGTGGCCGGTTGGTTTCTTTAACAAGTGGGGATCTAAGAGGCATGCTTATATACTGATAAACAAGTGGGGATCTAAGAGACATGCTTATATACTGATAAACAAGTGGGGATCTAAGAGGCATGCTTATATACTGGCATGCTTATATACTGTCCAGCTGCACATTTGATGATGGAATTTGTATAATGTATATACATTTATAGTGTAGATATAATGAGATTATTGATTTGAAATATATGTATTTTAAGTGTCTCATAGGTCGTTATTACGGCCGTGTATAAAAGTTTGTTTGTGTAATATTTGAATATGTTTGTAACTTTTATATGTGACACTATAAATAAACTATTAAAGTCTAAGTCTAAAGTATACTGATAAAAATAAGTTTAGCAAGTAAATTGCATGACAAATTCATTTTTGCATATTCTAGGCTATGCGTGGCAGAGGTCATTAAGAGGTGCTTAGAAAGTTTAAAGAAATTCTATTATTGGGAACATCCAAAAAAATAAGGAAATTTTATCAGTATGGGCTAATTTGTGCATAAATTGTGGTAATGGTCTCAACAGATTTTGTAAAAAAAATATAGGTTTTGCATGAAGATGAGCTTTAAACGTTATTGTAATTGAATTTTCTTCTTTTTAAAACAATTTTAACAGAATTGTGACGAATGAATAAATGATTAGACTTCAAAAATTTCTTATTTAGCTATTTCATGGACTTGTTCAACTTTTGGACAGATTGACGGTGGCATTACAAATTATTTTTTAAAATTTTAACAATCATGGTGACCTACCATTATTTTTGCCTTTTCAGTCTATATATATAACAGACTTACTGTACAAAAAGTTTAAAGAAAATCTGTTATGCAGAAAAAACTATAGAAAATGTCTTTAATAACAATTCTGAAATGATATAACTCAACATGAAATTACAATTGCCGCGAAAACATTGGAGCAAGAAAAGTACCAATGGATTTGCAATCTATTATAAGAATAGAGCTACCCAAAACAAACATTTCTCAATAAATCAAACAATTAAACAATTAAACTGAATGCAACGCTTTACATTGTTACATTTTAGCCAAAGCCGTAGTCTACGACTTCAAAGATCTACTAGCACAGTCCTCATGCACGGCAATGTCTCCAGGAGGGTATGTTAATGCTGTACGTCGCCCGAGTAACTGTTCTGCACCAAATTGCGCCATCATTTGTGCAAATATTGGGTAAGTATGCCAGTATAATTGCACAAGTTTTGCATTTAAATGCCGATATTTATACCCAATTAAACGAATTATAATAAACCTATGAACACATTCCCAGAATATATAGCAGTAGGGAAGAGTTCAATATGTTGTTAGATTTTGTTACCCGACCGATTTGTCATTATACGTCAGGAAGCTACTCAACGGTGAGCTATGAAGTCAGGACAGGAAGTCTAAATGCGACCTTGACATTGGCGACATGAACCTGAGAGTTGAACACGACAGAATGTGATACCTTATGCAAAGGATAAGCAAAAGAAAATGCAAATCCGCCCACTGGTTTATGATAAAGACAGAAGAACATTGACCTTGACGACACGAATCTGGGAGTTAAACGCGACTGGTCGTTCTGATGATGTTATAGACAGTATGCAAAAGGAAATATAAATTCGCGTAAGGATTTTGAAGTTGTGGCTACGACACGAAACGACAAAATGATTCCCAATCTTGATCTTTGAAGTCTATATGTGAGTGCGTGGTACAGTGGTTGTGGGTTCGATCATTGCCGTGACCATATTATTTATTCTTTAGCAAGGTTATTAATCCACATTGCTTAGTGCTGGTTCTACCAAGGAAACCATCGAGCGTGAATGATATAACTTATAATAAGTTGCAAGAACTCGTTTCACAATCGATGCAGAAGAAATATTTTTAAACTTTAAACTTAAGTGTGACCTTGACATTGGGAACAGAAATCTTGGCGTTAAACACGACACGATTAGAAATGTATGCAAAACTGAATCCAAGTCCGTCCACTGGTTAAGATGCGATAGAAACCTGGGACTTGTACAAGACACACCGCACTGATTGGTTTTGAATTTGTGTGTGAGATACAAAACGTGGTGGACGGACGGATGGTTGGCCAGGTTATTTGGGGGTTGGGGTAGTGTAGTGTGGGTGGGTCAGTGGTATTTTTTTTTAATGGACACCTAAGGTTTGAACTTTCGCATTGCAAATATTCATTGTGCAGCGATGGCAGGTTGATTGAATTGTCATTGACTGTATCGTTTTTTTTTATATTTCTCACTGCCGAATATATTCCATCATTAATATATGTAAACATTTGGTAGAATAAACAAGGCAATTGAAAATTGTATTTAATTATATGCAAGTATGTTTAAAGTAGAAATGGTACTGGATTAATAAATCGGTGTTGATTTAAACACTTGATTGCTGGATACAATCTTCAAGATTGCCGTGTGTCCCTTTAATATATTTTAAATAGACAAATATACGTATTCGAATATTTGAAAATACAATGTATTATTCTAATGGTGACTTACATTTATTTTCAGCCGAAAGTGTTTTAATTCACTGCACGTGTACGATGGACAATCAATTTTGCCATCTGAAACTGGAAAAAAGGAACTTCAGATGTACAGATACAACAGCTGTGCTTCTGCCGGTTGCGGTCCGAACTTCTGTTGTTGCCGGTCCTGATTTGCAATTCATCTTTCGTCATTGACGTCACGATAAACACAGCAGTGAAATAGCCTGTCGAAAACCTGAACGAGCTTAATTTAGTTGTAATTTATATTGGAGATCATTTGCTGTAATGAAAGCACCTACTTATATTCTTTTTGTAATTTGTTTGTGTTTAAAAAAAAGAAAACTTCAATTGCATCGAATATTTTGCCTTATACCAGTCTGTCTTTAAATTAAATTCTCAAAAATAGGTCGGAATGTGTTTGTTTTATTCTGTGACCTACTCGTCGTTAGCATTGCAATTGCTTCCATTACGATAGTATAAAATGATAGAGAGAAGAAGAGATAGTGGAACACTGGTATAGTAAATGTATAATACTATAACACTATCCTCTCTATCGTCCTTTACTATCGCAATGGAAGCCTGTGTTGCAATGCTTATGATTTCCAACAAGATGTCATGATGGTCATCTACTGGTTTTACGCATAGAAATTAGCCATGAATTATATCACATCACCATAGAAGTCAGGTCAGGATCATAACCCTGATCTACTTTTAAAATATAATAGTAATTTAAGAACTATTCTACGACATGGTGACGTGATCTACAAACTTCGCAAGATCTTTGGTCATAATCACTTTCATACAATCTTTATTAAACTTGTTAAAAATGTATCAAAAGAGGTCATCACCCTATCATTTTGCAACTCATTGCATGTTTGGTGGTTGAACCATTACCATTAGTGCTGGGAGTCGGACTTGAATTTACACAACAATTAATCGACCTAAATCCTCAATGGAGGTAGCGTTTGATGTTTGTCATTAATATTGTCTTGTCATACTATGGTCTCTTCCCTTGTTGCTCGACTTCTGCCAAGTCATTGAATACTTTTTGATTTTCTCTGGGTTTTTTATGTTCATATTCATTCATAAATGGATTTATTTTAAACGTGTTGGCAAAATGATATAAAGCGAGGCTCTGATTGTTTATGAGAATATAACCTGTGGTGGTTTCTTGATTTACACTATTCCCTTTTATTCGGATGACAATAGCGTAACAGTGAAATATGGTGCATCCTGGAACATGGTTTAAAGCCCCAGCGGCCTTTTCGCCCGTTCTGGACAAGGCGGTAGCGTTATTGTCAACTCGTTTGTGTTTGTGATGTCACATGCATTGGTTCTTATTATTGAAATGGTGTTTTAATGCGTGTTTTTGGTTGACTGTGTTCTGTGAAATCTACATTTCCTGTTCCTACTTACTTTCAAGAAGTTCACACCCGATCCGGCAAATCAAATAACGCCACGAGGGAAATCATGCGCGAAATCATGCGTGAATTTATGTGTGATCAACTAATTATCATATAAATGGTAACTGACACTAAGGGAAACAATTCCAATATACGACAAACATCATACAGGTGGTCAAGGGAAATAACCTCGCAAATCGGGCATAAATGACAGATTATAAAAGTTCGGTCGAAATTGGTCAAGCATCTTGTTGCACCCTCTGTAATTAAAACCTTGATAATTAAACGCATATAGATGCATATTAACCAATAAAGGCTAATTGCCCAAATCCAAAATGTAAATAATAATCTAAAATAGGGCCGTTGTATGTTGCTATAAACCAGCAAAAGGTATGGTCAATCAATAATGGGTTAGAATATCACTAATATGTCAGTATAATGCGCCTAGATGTCTTGAAGAGGGAGGCCGGACCTGCAACGCCAACCCATCTACTTTAGCGCGGTCAACGGCCCAGGGGCACAAGTTGTCACAAACCTCAAGTGGGTGGCACGCGTGCACCAGGGCACCTTCAAGAACCATCAAAACATCAGCGCATTCGAGATTCGACCTACAAGACGACATCACCCAAGGAAGCTCCCACCGGTGAAGCTCCAAGCCTCCCCCAAGTTGATCCAAACTGACCACGTCCAGACACTAACCAAGCCTCGTGCTCCGAGGCATAAAACCCAAATACACCAATACACACCTTTGGTATGCAACTGCTGACCCTTGAAGTTTAATAAGCCACAGTTACGTAAAAAGCGAGATGCCCAACACACCCACAACCCTGATCATTAACTATAAATACGGTACCTTATTAGTATGCGTATACCCCATCACTGCCCAAAACCCCAAACCAGGGTCCGTGGCCCCATAAAAGCGGGCTATGGCCACTGGATATTAATATAAATACGGTACTAGGCCATGCTACAAGCAGGGCAGTACGCGTATCCCACATAGCCCCACGGCCTGTCATCCCAGGGCAACCAAAAACCCCAAACCAGTGTCCGTGGCCCCATAAAAGAGGGCTATGGCCACTGGGTATTAATATAAATATGGTACTAGGCCAGGAAACAAGCAGGGCATTACGCGTATCCCACATCGCCCCACGGCCCGTCCAAGGTCAACCCTATATAACAAGTGATGCAGTTGCGGACCCAAACACATACACCCAGCTTAAAAAAACAGCATATAAACCACCAAACACAACCATAAACATAGCACGCGAAATTAGGTTAAATTAACCGCTATTGCTATGATTATATATTTGACATACAATTCAGACACTTTGGTCGACTCTGAGGCGGAGTCATTCAATTCAAAATTCAAAATCAAAATATGTTTAGTCCAAACATAATGCCGAGTCAACGGGGGCTCAAATGGTAGAGGGACTATAAACCTTAGAAATAATCAATCAACTGGTCAAGCAGTTCTGGGGAGAATGTTGAAATCTTAAAAAGATTGATTTATTGTATATTTTTAGCAATTGCGGCCATAATATATGCTGCGTTTGTATTTAATTTGTAAAACTTTGAAAGGCATAGGGCAAGAATAAGGCCACTGCTTATTCAGGCAGAGGGTTAAAATCCCGCCCCACCACCCCGAATTCATGTTAATTGCGTCATTTTTGTCAGGTTCATCATCTCTGTATTGTTATATATATATATTATAATAGGTGTTACTTGAGTGGTGGCAGAACACCATGGTCGTGGCTTCAGCGAAAAATGCAGAGTTTACAATAGAATTTGCAGAAACTCTGCATTTCTGCAGGTGAGAAGGTTCTAAGCCAATTATGCAAATTTTTATCTAGCCAATTATGCATATTTTTACCTAGCCAATTCTGCATATTTTTATCTAGCCAATTCTGCATATTTTTACCTAGCCAATTCTGCATATTTTTATCTAGCCAATTCTGCATATTTTTACCTAGCCAATTCTGCATATTTTTATCTAGATGAAAATGGAGTGTGGGACTGGTGCCCATTCCTTTTGGCGTCATGTCATAACCTGTTTGTGTTAGTGGGCCGTAAAACCCAAATTCAACTCAATTCGGCGCTGAAAGGTATTGCTCATTGGATCATCAATATAAATTTTGGCCAAAACTGAAGTTGCTGAACAAGTTATTGTGTGTGTTTGTGTGTGCACCTTTTTTCTTTTTTTTGGGGGGGGGGGGGGGGGGGGGGGGGGATTTCCCTGTTAGGGTATTTTTACCCATGGTTCTTTATTTGTGCAGTTATCATAGTCCAACAGTACCTTGCGATCATTCGTGAACAAGCAAATTCGATGAATTGATATCCCCCGCCGAATGATGTATTATCCTCGAGTGGAAGAAATGTGTTCGGATTTTTTTTTTTAATTAGTATAAATCATGACCTTGAGCCTTCATAAATTCGGATATCTACTAGATATAGGTATTTTTGAAATTCATCACCATAGTAGATTTGAAGAAAAAAAAGTACATTTTAAGGCATTGACTTTTGTAGTGCGACTAAAGGGCTGGACTTGATGTAATATTAACAGGTGTGCATAATATAGTAATGCAATTAATGTAATGTACAATAAATGTAGAATTGTATATCAATGATTACTTTTTAATTACCTGGCCATGTGCTAGTTATCAATCTGATTACTTCATCTCATTACTACGGCTTCTATCAGATGATCTTGTTATTTCAGGGGGAGGGATGTATTTCGCTCAAGTTTGGCTAGCTTTAAAATAAATCAAACTTTCATTAATATAAACACTCAAACCAAGTTTGACATGTGACCCAATGGCAGAGCCAAATTTGACCCCAGTGTCATCATTTGAACAAACTTGGTAGAGGACCATAAGCTGAGTGTAAATACAAAATATTAAACTGTTGGCTCTTGTAGTTTCAGAGAAGATTTTTAAAGTTTTTCCCTATAAGTCTATGCCAAACATGTGACCCCTGGGGTGGGGCCAAATTTGACACCAGGGTCACCATTCAAACAAACTTGGTAGAGGACCATAAGCTGAGTGTAAATACAAAATATTAAACCTTTGACGCTTGTAGTTTCAGAGAAGAAGATTTTTAAAGTTTCTCCCTTTACATGTCTATGTAAAACTGCGACCCCTGGGGCGGGACCAAATTTGACCCCAGGGTCACCATTTGAACAAAACTGGTAGAGGACCCATAAGCTGATAATAAATAAAAAAAGATTAAACCTTTATCTATTGTAGTTTCATAGAGGATGTTTGAAGTTCTTCCCTATAACTCTATGTAAAACTGATCCAACAAGGGCCCCTAAGCTCTGAACCCATGAACCAATTTTTTTTTTTAATTCAAATTTTCCAAGGTTTCTCATGAAAAAAAATGGAAATCGGCTAATTTAAAAAAAAGAAGAAAAATATGCCTCCTGTGAGATTTGAACCCAGGGCCTGAATAATTCAAGGGGACATTTATAAATTTAAGGGCAATAACTCCGGCGTTACTAGGACGATTCCGAAATAAATTTGCCGAATCACATCCCACTATTGGGATAAACATTATAATCAAGTTTAATGAAAATCAAACAAACAGTTATCAAGATATGGCTGTGGAAGGACAGAATTAAGCAATTTTTAGCAATTAAAGGGCAGTAACTCCAGCGTTACTGGGGCGATTCTGGAAAAAAATACCCGCGTGTCATCCCGATATCAGGATAAACATTAATACCAAGTGTAATGAAAATCCAACTTGTAGTTATGAAGATATGGCTCCGGACGAACTAACGGAAGGACGGAAGGATGGACGGACGCCAAATAAATACCCCCTCACCTTCGGCGGGGGATAACAAACTTGGTAGAGGACCATAAGCTGAGTGTAAATACAAAATATTAAACTGTTGGCTCTTGTAGTTTCTGAGAAGAAGATTTTTAAGTTTTTCCCTATATAAGTCTATGTAAAACATGTGACCCCTGGAGTGGGGCCAAATTTTACCTCAGGGTCACCATTCAAACAAACATGGTAGAAGACCATAAGCCGAGTGTAAATACAAAACATTAAACCTTTGACTCTTGTAGTTTCAGAGAAGTTTTTTAAAGTTTTTTCCTGTTTAAAGTCTATGTAAAACTGCGACCCCTGGGGCGGGCCCAAATTTGACCCCAGGGTCATCATTTGATCAAAACTGGTAACAGATCTATAAGCTGATAATAAATTAAAAAAAAGATTACTGTCAACCATTTCTTGAAAGTTTTCATATATAACTCTATGTAAACAATTGAAGTGGGGTTTTAAGGCGCACCAACACATTACAGGTTATATGGCGCCTAACAGGCATAAACATGCCAGGCTCATCTTCCATGTACATCGAGATAAAATATGGAAAATGGGCCTAGAACCTTCTCACCCTGAACTGCAGAGTTGCTGCAAATTCTAATGTAAAAACTCCATTTACGCTGCAGCCACGTTTATTGTTTTTCTGCCACTGCTCTTAGTGATGTGAGCGAGATGGCACCTGATACAATGCAGGGGTCATGATGAAGACCTTTAATGAGCATGAACAAAAAATTACAAAATGAATATGAATGGGGAGGTCCTACCCCTCTGCATGTGACGGTGTGTTTGCAGTGGTTGTATTCTACCCCGGCAACCACACGGGGACTATGTAAACAAAGACGGCCACTGGCAACCATGTTTAATGTTCAATCAAAAATAATTTTCAACAAGGACCAACATCATGTCAAACTGATCATTTTAGAAAAAGTCCTACATATATATCAATATAACTTATAGTTTTCAAGAAGTAGTCGCTACAAATTATTTTTTTTAATCTATTTTAGCCATGGTGGCCATCTTGAATTTCGGGCAGACCTGAAATTTTGTTAGGATCAACTACACATCAAGAGCAACATTTCTGTGAAGTTTCATGAAAATCATTCAAGTAGTTTCAGAGGAGTAGTCGCTACAAGTATTTACTATATAACTCCATGTAAACAAAGATGGCCGCTGCCAGCCATGTTTAATGTCAAATTAAAATGATTTTTTACAAGGATCAACATCATGTCATGCTGATCATTTTAGAAGAAGTCCCATATCAATATCACTTATAGTTTTCAAGAACTAGTCGCTAAAACTTGTCTTTTAAAAACCTATTTTTAGCTGTGGCGACCATCTTGAATTTCCAGCCGACCTGAAATTATGCTAGGATCAACTAGATAGATGTCAAGAGCGATATTCCAGTGAAGTTTCATGAAAATCTGTCAATTAGTTTCAGAGTAGTCGCTTCAAGTTTTTACTACATAACTCTATGAAACAAAGATGGCCGCTGGCAGCCATGTTTAATATAGAATCAAAATGATTTTCGACAAGGACCAACATCATGACATGCTGATCATTTTATAAAAAGTCCCATATCAATATCACTTACAATTTTCAATAAGTAGTCGCTACAAACTTGTTTTTTAAAAATCTACTTTTAGCCAAGGTGGCCATATTGAATTTTCGGACCTGAAATTTTGCTATTTACGGTTTGATTTACTTTAAGTAACGGCTGCCATCTTGCATGTCGCACTGACTTGACTCTATTCATATATTTTGAAATGTATTGATCTAAGAATCAACCATGTGAAGTTTTAGCCAACGGGTTTATGAGGATGTTATTAAAGCAAACGTTAATGGACGTCGAATGGAAGACGACACGTGAAGAACAGCCACAATGGCTCACAATGGCTCACTTTTAAGTATTTGGCTATGGTGAGCTAAAATGGACAAGCTAAACATAATTACACACATTTTACAACAAAATCACTTTTATTAATAAAACAAAAACTAAAAATGATTGGTGGAATTGTACAAAGAAAGGGTACTGAAAGCTGCAGAAGAATCCATGTCATTTTAACATGTTCATATAGCATAATAAAATCAGAACATTTATATAAAGAGAAAGTGTACATCAGATGTGGAGAAAGTGTACGTCAGATGTGTATTAGGGATGAGCTCTAAAATGAAATAATACGTTCTTTTGTATTGGCAATTTACCAGTCTCTGAACAATGTTTTTATATTCCAAAAATAATCCCGCATATGATAAGGCGTGCATGTCAGGGAATTTACTGTGAACATTTCAGAATGTACCTCAAATTTTAATGTTTCTATATCCTGGGAGTAGTTGTGTACCCTTGTTATGAATTATGTATTAAATGTGTCTTTTACGTATATAGTGCAAAATAATTAGAAAAATACAGTGTACAAAATTCAAAAAATGTGTTACAACAACGCATAACCCTATGAACAAAAGCTAATGGAAAATGGTTTGCCAGTTTGCAAGTCTTGAGATGCATCAGGCGTGAATCTGCTACAGCCCCTGGGTTCAGCCATCACAAAACTGTAACTTTTTCAGACTAGAACCCAGGCTACTCTTAGCCGTGAACATAGTGTTTTGGTCTTATATTCTGCTTTGGTACATATATTTTGGTCTCTATTGGAACAAAACAGAATATTTGACCACAGACATGATTTGTGCAGCTACAGCACCCGTGTACGTGCATCAGACGCTAAGCGGATACAGCACGTATACAGGAAAAAATATTGGTCCACTACTTTGATGTTCAATATTCCTATTTTCAGAGACTATCACTCTGTTTTGTACATCTAAACATGCCTAAATATAAGAAATATCACTCTGTTATTTACATCTAAACATGCTTAAATAGAAGAACGGAAAATGATTACCACTCTGTTTTTTACATCTAAACATACTTAAATAGTAGAAATATCACGCTCTATTGTACATCTAAACATGCTTAAATACAAGAACGGAAAATAATTACCGCTCTATTTTGTGCATTTCAACACATAATGTTGTAATTAATATAATAAATATGACAGATCAAACAAAGAAAAACTAATCACAGACTACACTGTATATAAACAAAAACGAGATTCACAAACTCAAAGAGGACGTGTGTTATTTTCAATTTCGCTATAACGTTTCATTAAACACAAACTCCAACACCCTCTCCACTCCATTCCCTCACATCGTACCCATCTTCTTCAGTATAAGTAACCCACTCAAATCTTGGAATGTTCCCCAAACCTGAGGACATTTCTTGTCGTAATGTAAATTGGAAAATACTGCAACATACCGGATTCAGAATAACACAGTTTTTGATATGTTTTAATACTAGACATATGTAATACTTATTTTCATTAAACCATTTTCAGTCTTTTTTCTTAATATCTAAAAGACATTTTATACCGAGTTTTGGAAATACCTCCTTTATACAAATGTAATACATCAGTGCCAGTATGGCTGATACGTGCCTATTGTTCATATCATTGCATCACTAAAAGCAGCGGCACCAATATGGCTCTGACCAATGAGCACATATCAAGTTAATACCTTCTATGTAGGTGTAAATAACATATTGCAATACAAAACACATTATTCTTCTAATGATGAGATTTAAACACGTGTGTGATTTTTATAATATCAGGGTCATTTGAATGACTATAAATAACCATTCATTTTGATATAAACGTAGGAGGAACCCCGAACACCCATTTTGGAAGGGGGAAACCTGCACCCAATCACTCCCACCTCACCAACTACACTTGGCGCATCGCACCTCATATTAGGAGTATGTTGAAAACAGGTCACTCTACGCCCCTGCCCAGCCACTACAATAACCTTGGGTTAACCCAGCCATGATCTCGACACACACTTTACAGCCATCCCGCTACACTTATTGAGTTAGATACCAGTAATACAGGTACAGGTCCTTGAAAAATAAATGCCAAATACAATAACTGAAATAAAATTGCAGACTTATTTTAATGAATCTGGGCAAGCTGTCATTAATGCAACACTACACACGCCTCCAAGCACCAGATTACACCCGACACCAAGCGCCAGATTACAATACACAAGTCTCAAGGCAACAGATTATAATACACATGCCTCCAAGTGCCTGATTACTATACACATGCCTCCAAGCACCAGATTACACCCGACACCAAGCGCCAGATTACAATACACAAGTCTCAAGGCACCAGTTTATAATACACATGCCACCAAGCGACTGATTACAATACACATGCATCCAACCACCCGATTACAATACACATACATCCAACCACCCGATTACAATACACATACATCCAACCACCCGATTACAATACACATATCTCCAAGCACCCGATTACAATACACACACCTCCAAGCACCAGATTACAATACACACACCTCCAAGCACCAGATCCAGAGAATTTAATTGGATTTTATAGTCACACCAACAGCTAATGTCATATGGTGACTTTTTCAGATTCCAATGGTGGAGGAAGACCCACAGGCCATTTTCATGCATGGGTAGGCACCTTGGTAGGACCACCGATGTTCCAAAGATTACTAGGTTCATCTGATAAGTGTTGAGAGATTTCAAGTCACAGACTTAACAACTTGGTCATGGACGCCCCGCCAGATTCTGTGATTATCAACCTTAACACAGTCAACCATAAACATTTACTGTTTGCTGTTTCCTTCATCTCATCTCCCTCTGAGGTTGCTGTCCAAATATAACATAATATGACGTAAACACCATTTTATTTAAAAAATATATATATTGATATCTTTAGAATACTCGTCTTTAATTTCATACGGTTTTGAAAGTTTTCAACACAAACAAAAATCACCTACGACCTACCATGAATAAACACCTGGGTCGGGAAACAGCAAACAAATTATTGTTTAATGATCGCTAAACATATAATACATGTAATTAAGTAAAACATTAATGACAATAAGGCCAGTTTTTTTTTATTAATTGATTTACGGATTTTTTTTCTAAAAGTTGAGGGTAGGAGGAGGGAAAAAAAATAAAAATAAAATTAAGATGGTGACCAAAAAATGCCATTTTAATATGTTACTGTAGTATTTCATACCTCGACAAAACATAAAAATAACATTCATTTTTAACCACCGTTATTTCACAGTTTGAATTAGCACTTTCATACATCCAAAAATCATTGTTTTTGCTTCTTTGTTTTTTTAGCATTCCGTGTGGATGATTTTAAGGCTCTGTTGAAGCAGGAGAGGCAGATAGGTCTCACAATACTGAAAGTTTCTCTCAGTTGCCTGACTTAATTTTTTTTTTTTTTTTTTTTTAAAGTGTTGAAAAAAAAAACTTTTTTTTTTTTTGGTTTCGGCAAAACTTGCAGTCGGCGGGTCCGTAAATCTAAAAATCAAAAAACTCTGGCCTAACAAACAAGAGATCAATGGCCTTGAAGCTCTACTGAGCATTCCTGTGAGTAGCCACTACAAGTTTTTACTATATAACACTATGTAAACAAAGATGGCCACTGTCGGCCATGTTTAATGTTGAATCAAAATGATTTTGGTCATTGATCAACATCATGTAATGCTGATCATTTTAGAAAAAGTCCCATATCAATATCACTCATAGTTTTCTTTGATCAGTAGAGCTAAATAGAAATATCAAATTAAGCTATATTAACCAAAATAACAAAAAAGAAAATTAAGCTCAACTACATTGAGAGGTTATGATGTTCAAGTTTACATGAATGGAAGAGTCTCTTAGGTGGGGCTATAAAACATCACATTTCAATTCTATTTTAAATAAGTAAATCTGCTATATAAGTCTTACGAACACGTACATTTTTTAAACACATAATACTAAACACATCTGACTAGTAAAGTGTCCACGAATAAAATGCCAAGATTAAAAATAATTGCATTGACTTTGCCGACTGATATTGAATTGAATTGATTTTATAGTCCCACCAACAGCAATTGTCATATGGTGACTGTCCAGATTCCATTGGTGGAGAAAGATCCCAGGTACCCCTCTGGGAGGGCACCGGGGTAGAACCACCGAAGTTCCGCAAGCCAGCTGGATAGCTTCCTCACATAAAGATTCCTAGGCCCCTGAGGGATTGAACCCACAGCAGTGTGGGGCAAGTGATTTCAAGTCAGAGACTGTAACCACTCGACCACGGACGCCCCTTCAAAATGATACGTACAAATTCTTGTTTATTTGGGTGATAGCTAATAGTGAAAATATTCCCTGATTAGCTTTAGTGCTAAAATGAATATCTCAACATTCAAATAGGAGAACTGTTGGGTGTATATTCTAATAATCATTAAATATTCAGTCATTCATGTTATAAATTAAATATGTCAAAGGAGTCTTTGAACTGGAATTTTACACATAAATTTTGTTTCAGCACTAGTCATTTACATAATGCCCCGACAAGTAAAAAATCTCGGAAACAACCCTCTCAAACAGTACGTAATAATAATTACCACAACCTTAGTTTGACAATATAAAAGCTGATAATATAACTATCTTCAAAGTGTTTGAAAAACAGAAATATACCTCAGGAAAGATAGGGTCAGTATATACATATTTTGTTTGTTCAAACTATTATTAATTTACCATTGATTGAAAATCGCCACCCATACCTTCACCATTTTTATTTTCAATTGAAAATTAATGCTATGTAATGAATTGAAATTTTATTTTTTGTTAAATATGCGTTAAGATATTTGATTATAAACACTGAGTTGCAATTCTTTTTACCTTTAGTATGTACATGTCATCATTTGTTCATCTTCCACTGTTCTTTTTAATTGTATAACATATCTAACATGGTTTATGAAATTACTCCATGCTGATTGGCTATTGAGGATTTTTTAAAAAAGCTATATAGACCTCTGACGTCACGTCCTTCAACCGTTAGAAAAACATCCAAAACAACGAATACGTTATTTTAAGGCAACGTTACGTTCAAACAACAAATTGAACTTGTTTCAAACCCGATAAAGCTGCATATTTTCTTCCTTTGGTGCTGAGAAATGGACGTACAATGTAAGTTGTGAGAATGTGTTTGTATTATGTTCAATCTCTCGAAAATGTGTGTATAAAATTCATAAAAACCCATGTCAGATGAAAAACAAAATATTTCCAGCGGGTTTATATTGTGCGAGATCAAATCCTGGTGGTTGGGACTTGAAACACATCAAAACCGTGGGCCTACGGCCCTTGGTATCGATGGTCTTCAAGTCCCACCCACCAGGTATTTATCTGGGACAATATAAACCCGCTGGAAATATTTCATTTCTTAAATAAGCAAATTCGATGAATTGATATCCCCCGCCGAATGATGTATTATCCTCAAGTGGAAGAAATGTGTTCGGATTTTTTTAATTAGTATAAATCATGACCTTGAGCCTTCATAAATTTGAATATCTACTAGATAGTATTTTTGAAATTCATCACCAGAGTACCGGTTAATTTAAAAAAAAGATGTACCATTTTAAGGCATCGACTTTTATAGTAGGACTAAAGGGCTGGACTGGGTGTAATATTAGCAGGTGTATATAATATATAATAAAATTAATGTAATATACAAGAAATGTAAAATTGTATATCAATGATTATTTTTGAAGTACCTGACCATGTGACATTTATCAATCTGATTACTTCATCTCAGTACTACGGCTATTATCAGATGCTCTTGTTATTTCATAGGGAGGGATGTATTTGGCTCAAGTTTTGCTAGCTTTAAAATATATCAAACTTTCATTAATATAAACACTCAAACCAAGTTTGACATGTGACCCAGGGGCAGAGCCAAATTTGACCCCAGTGTCACCATTTGAACAAACTTGGTAGAGGACCATAAGCTGGGTGTAAATACAAAATATTAAACCTTTGACTCTTCTACTTTCAGAGAAGATTTTTTTTTAAGTTTTTCCCTATATATGTCTATGTAAAACTGCGACCCCTAGGGCAGGGCCAAATTTGACCCCAGGGTCACCATTTGAACAAAACTGTTAGAGGATCCATATGCTGATAATAAATAAAAAAGATTAAACATTTATCTCTTGTAGATTTAGAGAAGATTTTTGAAGTTGTTCTCTATAACTCTATGTAAAACTGATCCAACAAGGGCCCCTAAGCTCCCCATTAAAGAAAAAATGAATCCAATAAACAAAGGCTTCTTATGAGAAAAAATAATAATAAAAAAAATAATAATAATAAAAAAATAATAATAACAATTTTAATTAAAAATGACTATGTAGAACTGATCCAACAAGGGCCCCAAAGCTCTGAACCCATGAACCAAGGTTCCTTATGAGAAATAAAAAATAAATTTAAATTATTTTTTTTAGCAAAACTGAACCCATGAACCAAGGTTTGTCATGAAAAAATGGAAATAATTAAAAAAATAAATAAAAAAAAATATGCCTCCAGTGAGATGTGAACCCACGGCCTGAATAATTCAAGGAGACATCAATTTAAGGGCAATAACTCCGGCGTTACTAGGACGATTCTGAAATAAATTTTCCACGTCACATCCCACTTTTGGGATAAACATTATTATCAAGTTTAATGAAAATCAAACAAACGGTTATCAAGATATGGCTGTGGGCGGACAGAATTAAGCAATTTTTATCAATTAAAGGGCAATAACTCTGGCGTTACTAGGACAATTCCGAAATAAATTTGCCGCGTCACATCCCACTACTGGGATAAACATTATAATGAAATTTAATGAAAATCAAACAAGCCGTTGTCAACTTGTTAAAGCAATTAAAGGGCAATAACTCCGGCATCACTGGGGTGATTCCGGAAAAAGTGTAATGAAAAGCCAACTTGTAGTTATGAAGATATGGCTCCGGACGGATGGACGGATGGACGGAAAGACGTACACAAAATCAGGCTTTGTGTGACTCAAAACTTGTGTCTGTTTTTTGTGTGTACGTTCGTACTTTGTGTGACTATTTTTTACATCTTGTGTGTCGTTTTTACCATTTGGACACATTTTAGTCACACAAGCTCTCCTCCCCATGTGTGACTGCAATTTTTTATTGCTTTAAATGAAGAAATAGACCATTTCCTGCGCATAGAGACATACTTGCTTGTGTGTCAGTCACACACGAAAAAAAAGTCACACAAGTATACTTTATACACAAAAAAGACACAAAAGGCGCCCCTGTAAATTCGGACGGAAGGATGGACGGACAATGCCAAATTAATATCCAACGCCAAGTAAATAAAGCGCAAACTAATCAAATTCTTACGATGCATAATCAGCTGCAAACACACAGATGAACGTGTAAAACTAATAACTGAGACCCCTCAAAACTGAGATATGAAACAATTATATTCTCGTCTGCCAGAGAATCACAACGGTTCCCTTTGTCGATCGACCGGGAAGTTACAACTCTGTGGTGTCAGAATAAACAATCATACAATCAAGGGGTGAATGTGGAACTATTCTATTTTGTTCTTTATTTATATATATATACTGAAATGAAAACGAAACACAACTCGGGAATTTCCGCTATATATTCTTTGTACAATATGCTGCTGTTAACGGAATGGTACATGGCTATGTAAACCCCTTCCTTTCCTTTCGGAAAAAAAGACTAAAACAACACGTAACACAGCAAATAGTATTCCTTCAAAGTTTCATGATTGACAAGAGTACGAGTTTGGCTCAATCATGTGAGCACACTTGGGATGCAAACTTCTGCAAACTTTTTATGTTAAATACAGTACTGAACTGGCTCTATTTTTCAAAGAGGAACTTCAACATGTATGAATTTCTTGTTACGAAGTGTACTGTGATTAAAACGTCAACAACATCACAGTTGTGTCATTTCTCTAACTAACTGCAACTTTTTTAAACAAGAGGCCCAAGTGGGCCTGTAGACTCTCTACTGGTATGATGTCATTCAAAAACATAAACATGATAGAGACCAACCCAAGAAACATGTTTCCTATATATAACTCTATGTAAACTTTGGGTTATCGTGGCGGCCATTTTGAATATTTGACAACGAAAAACACACATTTGATAGAGGCCAACAACAGGAACATGTATATGATATTTAACTAGAATGGAATTAGTGGTAATATGTCGTTTGATATATGTCCTTAAATTTGACCTAAGTTTAGCCATGGTGGCCATCATGGATGACTGGAGGCCCCAAATAAAACAAATCTGAGGGGGACTAACCCAAAGATCATTGTGATTAAGTTTCATCAAAATCCTTCAAGCGGTTTCAGAGAAGATGTCATTTTTAACCTTAAATTTGACCTAATTTTAGCCATGGTGGCCATCTTGGATGACTGGCGGCCGCGTAAAACACAAATCTGAGGGAGACTATCCTAAAGATCATTGTAATTAAGTTTCATCAAACTCCTTCAAGTGGTTTCAAAAAAGATGTAATTTTTAGCCTTTTCCTATATAACTGTAAGTGAACTTTGAGTCGCCGTGGTGGCCATTTTGATTATTCGACGATAATGAAAAACACAAATTTGATAGAGGCCAACCCAAGGAACATGTTTATGGTAATTCACAATAATGGAATAAGTGGTTTTGGAAATGTCGTTTGAAATTTCCTTAAATTGACATAGTTTTAGCCATGGCGGTTATCTTGGACAACCGGCGGCCATGAAAAACATAAATCTGAGAGGGGCCCTCCCAAGTAACATTGTGATGAAGTTTCATCAAAATCCTTCAAGCAGTTTCAGAGGAGATGTCAATTTTATAAAATTGCTAACAGACGGACAGATAGATAGACAGACAGACGGACGACGGACGAAAAGTGATCCAATAAGCTTGCCTGGCCTTTGGCCAGTAGAGCTAAAAAACAGCATCTTAGGATTTCTTTGGAATATAATGTGAAATTAAGTGTGCAGTACATACAAAAGTGTGCAGTATATACAATATATAGCGGAAATTCCCGAGTTGCGTTTCTTTTTCGTTTCAGTATAGTTACGATAGTTTCACATCCACCCCCCGAAACAGAACTGGCATATTCAGTTCATCTCCACTCTCAAAATCATTCCTTGGTCTCATTTATAAAAATATATTGTACACGAAACTAAAATATTTGGGCACATATTATTGGACTACAATACCTGAAGCATTTTTTTTTAAACATGGCACTTAAAAACACAATCAGTGCAGGACAACATTGCAAGTTTTGTTGTTTTTGTCATTTTCACAAATAAAAGCAATACACACATTTCAATATTAAAAGTGACTACCGGTATTTAACAAATTGTTTGTATTTTCCCATGGATTTTACATTCGATCTATAAAATTCAACTTTTAAACTAAGGTAAATGTTAAACTGTTTTACTTTTGTGACAGTATATAAGTTGTTCATCAGACACAATTTGTTTTTAACGGCTCCGCCATTAAAAAATTGTGCAACCTTTGAAGGACTGATATACTGTTGCAAACTTCCTTTTTTCGATACAGTTAACCCTATAGAAAGGGTCTTTAAGAAAAGTTCCTTTTTGTCTACGTTTCCTTTAAAAATCTCTTCTTTTTTTTTCGGCTCCAGTTTGTTTCTTTAAAGAATAATAGAGAAACGAGACAATAAGAGGCATCACTTGAGTTTATTCCGGTTTCTTTTTTGGAGAGCTAGGAAACTGCTGGTTGAGGGGTTCCAGGCCCAGCAACATGATGTGGCGCTGATACTGTTTGCTCGCTCGGAACTGGGTGTCTGTACCGTGGAAACGATCCAACACACCTAGAACGCCAAAGTTCTGGTTGAACCTGAAAAATATATACCACTTTCCAAAAATGACCCCAAAACATTCTGACAATTCAGGTAAAGATAATAAGATAATGTTGAATTGTTAGGCAGAATCTGACACAGATGAGCATAGTCAAAGTTGCAGCCTCTTGATCCTGTCACTACATTACGAGTAGTATGCCAGCATGCCACAGCTTTCTGGCGCGTAGGTTCAAGTCCATTCCAGAACATTTGAAGGGACAATATTGTCTAGGCCATTCTTAACAAGAGCTGTCGGAGAACAGCACAGCTCGACTAATCGATTTTTCAGAGAATAATAAATTATATAGCTAGAATATGCCATCAGAAAACAAGGCTAAAACAATGTGGGGTGGGGTTGGGGGACGGGGCTGGTATAGAAACTCGGGCCGATATAAAATTATGTGTGAAATTTTACTATTTTTATCTGTTTTAATCAAAAATTGCTGTCATTTTAAAAAAGAAATTTGTGGTCGGGGAGGGAGCTGATACCTGGCAATTTTTATTGCGGCCTCATTTCATTTTTTTTATTGATATTTCATCTGTGTAATCTAAATTAAAAAATCTGAATCTGAAAAAAATCGAGTTTTGAGTTGGTGGAGTGGGTGGAGGGGGCAACATATATGTGTAAGAAGCTATGTTTAAGAATTGACCAAAACAACACAGTATGTAAAAAAAATAAAAAAATATATGACATTATTGTCGTTTGGGAGAAATGAATTATACGATAATTGATTTCTCTTGATGTGAGTGATTCTAATATGGGGCGCACTCTCAGTGGAGTGCACGTGGCGTATAGAATGCCAGTTTTTGCCATTCAGCGTTGGATGACTGACCAGTTAACACGTTCAAATTTTAGATTCTTAGTAAATCGTGTTGCAGTAACTTACATATTATGGACTTGAAGACATTTCAGGATATTGATGTTGTCCGGGCTGTATTGGTGCCATTGATTATTGAAACGGTAGTACTTTTGATAGTTAAAGGTAAAGTCCGAGATCTTATCCTGAGTGATACCTTGAATAAAAATGTTATCGGATACATGTTTCCCATACGTGGGTTTTTCGCGGACGGCTCGGTATCACATTGATGGTGCTCTGTTTAAAGTAGGACGTGATTGGTGGAGCTGGTGCAGTGGGGATGACATTTTATATCTTAGAAATAATAACATTTGTTCAATACAGTTTATTTTTAATTTATCACAATTGAAAGTTGCTCAAGTAATTCCGTCGAAGGAAAGTGTATTATATAAAGGAGAATACTGGGTTGGTTGTATGCTAAAATAGCAGATAGAAAATCGTATCTCCTTTGCTTATTCAGTAGTCGGGAAGTATTGCGTTTGCTTTATATGTACTGTATAGTTCGCGTAAACGATCTGGGATCAGTTTGGTATACGTCATGTGACAATAATAGACTGGCGCAAGTCTGTGATGAGAGATTGCTATATTTTAAAGGTGTAGTTTCTTATGTATCGTATTATAAGTTGAAGGTGAAGTGATTGTTATTAATTTATGTTAATAAGGTCAGTCAGTCGGTCGTCAAATGGCTTATACCAATAAATAATAAATATACATTTATAACGTATGTGTTGTTGTCGCGTTACTCCTATGAGAAGGATGAGTGTTAAGAGAATCCAATATTCCAGTTTCGAGGTTGGTTTAGGGGTGGGGCACAACTATATTTAAGAACTGACCAAAACAACACAGAAATATGTAAAAAAAAAAGATAATAATAATGAAGTTTTGAGTGGGGGTGAGGGTGGGGGAGAGGCAGGGGGTGGGGGATGAGGGCATATCTGTGTAAGAAGCTATATAAGAATTGACCAAAACAAACACAGAAATATGTAAAAAAAAAAAAAAAGGTAGGGGTAACATTATATGTGTAAGAAGCTATGTGTATGAATTGACCAAAACAACACAGAAATTATATGTAAAGAAATAAAAATAAAATAAAAATATTCCAGTTTTGAGTGGAGGGCTGGAGGGGTGTTGCAACTATGTGTACGAACTGACCAAAACAACACAGAAATATGTAAAAAAAAAAACACAAAAAAAAAAGTTTTGAGTGGGGGTCGGGGAGTGGCAGTGGGTGGGGGATGAGGGCATATTTGTGTAAGAATCTATGTAAGAATTGACCAAAAAAACACAGAAATATGTAAAAAAAAAGGTAGGGGGCAATATATATGTGTAAGAAGCTATGCAACACAGAAATATGTAAAAAAATCCAGTTTTGAGTGTTGGGTGGTGGGTGGGTTAAGAATTGACAAGAATTGATAAGAAACAACACAGAAATAGGTAAAAAAATAATTAAAAAATGAGTTTTGAGGGGTGGGGTGGGTTGGGGGTAGAGGCGGGGGATGGGGTGGGGCAACATATATGGGTAAGAAGATATGTAAGAATTGACCAAAACAACACAGAAATATGTTTAAAAAAAAAACAAAACCTGTTTCGAGTATTTTCGAGGCGGGGGGGGGGGGGGGGGGGGGGGGGGTGAAGGCCACATAAAAAAATATGTGTGGTTCAGGTAACCCGACCGACCCTTAGGCCACATAAAAAATATGTGTGGTTCAGGTAACCCGACCGACCCTATTGTTTTAAGGGGCCGACCCTAAAACTTTTTATGCAAAAATTTAAAAAAAAAAATTAAAAAAAAATATATATAAAAAAAACAAATAAAGAAAAATTAAACAAAAAAAATAATCAATAGGGGTCATGACCAACCATCCTTCCAAGTTTGAGGACCCTAGGTCCAACCATTCTCTAGTTATTGATCGGACATTGTTTTGATAGTCAATGTCACCGCCACCTTGACCTTTGACCTAGTGACCCCAAAATCAACAGGGGTCATCTACTGGCCATGACCAACCATCCTTCCAAGTTTGAGGACCCTAGGTCCAACCACTCTCTAGTTATTGATCGGACATCGTTTTGATAGTCAATGTCACCGCAACCTTGACCTTTGACCTAGTGACCCCAAAATCAACAGGGGTCATCTACTGGTCATGACCAACCATCCTTCCAAGTTTGAGGACCCTAGGTCCAACCACTCTCTAGTTATTGATCGGACATCGTTTTGATAGTCAATGTCACCGCAACCTTGACCTTTGACCTAGTGACCCCAAAATCAATAGGGGTTATCTACTGGTCATGACCAACCATCCTTCTAAGTTTGAGGACCCTAGGTCCAACCATTCTCTAATTATTGATCGGACATCGTTTTGATAGTCAATGTCACCGCAATCTTGACCTTTGACCTAGTGACCCCAAAATCAATAGGGGTCATCTACTGGTCATGACCAATCATCCTTCCAAGTTTGAGGACCCTAGGTCCAACCATTCTCTAGTTATTGATCGGACATCGTTTTGATAGTCAATGTCACTGCAACCTTGACCTTTGACCTAGTGACCCCAAAATCAATAGGGGTCATCTACTGGTCATGACCAACCATCCTTCCAAGTTTGAGGACCCTAGGTCCAACCATTCTCTAGTTATTGATCGGACATCGTTTTGATAGTCAATGTCACCGCAATCTTGACCTTTGACCTAGTGACCCCAAAATCAATAGGGGTCATCTACTGGTCATGACCAATCATCCTTCCAAGTTTGAGGACCCTAGGTCCAACCATTCTCTAGTTATTGATCGGACATCGTTTTGATAGTCAATGTCACCACAACCTTGACCTTTGACCTAGTGACCCCAAAATCAATAGGGGTCATCTACTGATCATGACCAACCATCCTTCCAAGTTTGAGGACCCTAGGTCCAACCATTCTCTAGTTATTGATCGGACATCGTTTTGATAGTCAATGTCACCGCAACCTTGACCTTTGACTTAGTGACCCCAAAATCAATAGGGGTCATCTACTGGTCATGACCAACCATCCTTCCAAGTTTAAGGACCCTAGGTCCAACCATTCTCTAGTTATTGATCGGACATCGTTTGTGACACAGACCTACAGACAGACAGACAGACAGAAAGCACAAAATCAATATGGCTCCCCTACCACACTTTGTGTGGCGGAGCCATAATAAAAAAATAGAGTTTTGAGTGGGGTGGTTGGGGGAGGTGTATCAAGCTATGTGGAGGCGGAGGGGGCAACATGTGTAAGAATTGATAAAAGCAACATAGAAATATGTAAAAAAAAAAAAAAAAAAAAAATACTGAGTTTCAAGTAGGGGAGGCATGGGGAGAGGCGGGGGTGGGGGACGAGGGGCAACATGTGTAAGAATTGACTAAAACAACACCAAAATATGTAAAAAAAATAAATAATAAAAGTTTTGAGTGGGGGTGAGTTTTGAGTGGGGTGGGTGGGGGGAGGTGTATCAAGCTATGTGTAAGAATTGAATAAAACAACATAAAACAACACAGAAATACGTAAAAAAACAGAGGCCCAAGAGGGCCTGTGGACGCTCTACTGGCTAATATGGCTCTTATGACATCAATAAGGCGAGTGACTATCGTCTTAAAGAGGCAAAATATAGCATTTTTAACTAAATCAAGAGCCATAACTCCGCCATTACTGGTCCGATCTGGCTGGTTTTCCAAGTTGGCCAGTAGAGATAATAAAAAATAAAAAGAAAAAAAATAAAAAATAAATAAAAAAAGAAAAATTTAAAAAAATAATAAAAATTTAAAAAAAAAAAGAAAAAAAGAAAAAAATATTTTAAAAAAAATATATAAAAAAATTAAAAAATAAAGAAATTAAAAAATTTAAAACAAGCATTTATGTAAAACTGTGACCACCGGGGCGGGACCAGATGTGACCCCAGGGTCACCATTTGAACAAAATTGGTAAAGGACCATAAGCTTATAGCAACAGCAAAATATTAAACCTCTGGCTCTTGCAGTTTCAGAGAAGAAGATTTTAAGTTTTTCCCTATACATGTCTATGTAAAACATGTGACCCTTGGGGTGGGGCCAAATGTGACCCCAGGGTCACCATTTGAACAAAAATGGTAAAGGACCATAAGCTTATAATAAATGTAAAATATCAAACCTCTGGCTCTTGTAGTTTCCGAGAAGAAGATTTTTAAAAAAAAAAATCCTATATAAGTCTATGTAAAACTGTGACCCCCAGGGCGGGGACAAATTTGACTCCAGGGTCACCAATTGAACAAACTTAGTAGAGGACCATAAGCTGATGCTACATGTAATATATGAGAGCTCTGTGCCTTGTGGTTTCAGAGAAGAAGATTTTTAAAGTTTTTTCCTATGTCTATATGAAAAACATGCAAAACCTCAATATACAAACTTTGGACCCCGGGGGGAACGGCCATTTTTGACCCCGGGGACTTTATTTGAACAAACTTGATAGTCTAGGCGTTGGCTGTTATTTTAAAAGAAAAACTGTTGAAATCTGTCCAGCGGTTTTGGGGAAGAAGATTTTTTAAGGTTTCGACCTTAATGGTAATGGCAGCCATCTTGGATGTAGCGCTGACCTAATTTTAACAAATCTAAAAATCATTCATCTAAAGATCATCCATGTGAAGTTTGGTCAAAGCCAAGCGGTTTCTGAGGAGGTCTTTTGAAGAAAAGTTAACGGATGACAGACGACGGAAGACGGACAACACACCATCCCAATATGGGTGAAGCATGAATAAGATGCATGATGCTATAAGAAATCCCAAACCAAAATTATAGATATATACATGCTTACATGCAAACCTAGATCTGCCTTTATTGCACATTTTATAGGCCATCACAATTTTGGGTTCCATGGGAGCCCAGAATTTGCAGAATACAAAATTACTTACGCAACCCTTTACAACATACTATAAGAAAACCAATTCCCAAATTTAGTTCAGCTAGGACAAGAAATGTGAGAGACCTGTAAACACAGCTTACACGCAACATTTGATGTGAAATAGACACATTTTAAGGGCTATCAGAATTTGGGCTCCATGGGAGCCCAGGGGTTACAGGAACCAAAATTCTTAAGCAGCCCTTAAGATAATGCTATAAGGAAGCTCATGGCCTAATTTGGTTGTGCTAGGATAACAAATGTAAGAGATATAGACTTGTAAACACAGCTTACACGCAAACCTTGATGTGGGACGCCGGCGTGATTACATAAGCTCTTATTCTTCGAATAGTTGAGCTAAAAATTATAAAAAAAATATTTGCCATTTCCCAATGGAGAATTTCAAAAGTGGGCATATAGTTAGGAAATTATTTGTTTTTGCCAAAGACAGGAAAAAAATGAAATATTAAACAGAAAATATAGTAAAGAATAATGTCAAAGAATTCCTATAGAAAGTTTTGGATAGAACCTTTTTTCATGGGTAATAAGGGAAACAGCAAACCAACAATTGTTTATGGTCGACCTCATATACCAGTATCGACCTGACCGCAAAACAACAAGCCCAGTCCTTTATCTTGTACATACTTGAGATGGTGGTAATCATGGGCCTCTGGTGACGGTAACAGTGGTAGATGATAGCCAGAGTGGGCAACCGTAGTGGACATCAGAACCAGGCAAAACCACAGCCAGGTCGTGGCTGCAGAAAAAAAACATTTGAAAATCTGAAATAGTGTGCATACATACTTGAGACGATGGTAGTCATGAGCCTCTGGTGAAAGTAAAAGTGGCAGATGGTAACCACAGTGTACAATTGTGGTAGACATCAAGGCCAGACAGATCCAGAGCCAGGTTGTGCATGCAGCAAAAATACGGCTTTAACAGTTATCTTCATTTACATGTTCACTGGTAAATTTCACAGCCCCACTTTACAAATCACCAGACACTTTCATCAGAAAAAATTAATGGAGGAAACAATTTTTTAATTTAGAAATAATAAATATGTACCTGTGTTTTATCGATGATTAAAATACAGGTAGGAGTTTGTATGCGTAGTAATTAGATCACGAGTGCGTAAGCACGAGTGATTTAATTACTCGCATCTGACACGACTAACTGTATTTTATTCACCGATAAAATACAGGTACGTATTTATTATTTTGATTCTAACACAACAATAACCCCATTGTTTACGCTATTGTTGGGGCACTATATATTATCTCGGAGGTCAAGGTAATCAGGCTGCTATGTTAACAGGCTGTTCCATTGGGCGCCCCCGTATGCAACGTTCTGCGTTTCAATACACTAGTAGTCACGTGAAAACAATTAAGTCATTGCTTACATCATATAGCTTGCGTTGTATGACGTCAAACGTTCTCAGCTTGTTCAAGATGCTTATTAATGTTATGTACTGATGCATATGATGGGTTTACATCGGGGGGGTGCACGATTCGGGAGCATGGCAAGTTTGTTGTAACTAACATTTCATTAAAATTACTGTTAATTTGTCTTCGTGACGTATATTTACCAAGTGACGTCATGTAACGCGGCGCTTCCAACGGATGAAATATACGCGGGGAATTAATGGAACAGCTGTATTTTATCGTAGAATAACATACAGCTGTCTCTCTTCTTTGTGTATATGAAAGACTGCGGAGGTCGTGTTAGAATGAATGTTAACAAACACTCTCACTCTGGGAAAACCACATGCTAATGCACATGTGCAGCAAAATTCACTTTTAACATTTCTGACCTTTTACTTTAGAAATTACATGACAAAACAATAGGGCCAAAATGGCCCTAAATCGATCACCTGAGGATCTTTGCAATGATGAAAAAATTGTCCTCTCGCAAATGCTGATTGAAGATGTTTTTAAGTCTTTCCTTATGTAAGTCTATGTAAAAACATGCAAAATCTCTACATAAAAACTTTGCAACCAGGGGTTGCAGCCATCTTTGACCCCAGGGACTTCAAATGAGCAAACTTGATAGACCAGGGGTTAGCGATCATTAATAATAATAAAGAACAAGAGGGCCTCTACAAGTTAAAATGGCTCTTATATCAAGGGTTTCATCATTAAATTCCTTTCAATACCTTTTTACAGTGCAAAACACAACAAAAACCATCAACCGAAATTTAAACCCACAATTCCATGCTAACAAATTAAAATAAGATGTTTTAAGCTTTCCCTATATAAGTCTATGTAAAACATGCACAATCTTTACATACTAACTTTAAAACAAGAGGCCCAAGAGGGCCTGTGGACGCTCTACTGGCTAACATGGCTCTTATAACATCAATGAAGTGAGTGACTGCCATTTACGTTTTTTTGAAAGTTTCGGGCAAAAAACAGCTTTTTAACTAAATCAAAGGCCATAACTAAAGAATCTGGTAAAGTTTGGTAAAGATCAGATGAAAAATGAAGGCCCAACCGTATCAACGAGGCAACATATAGCATGTTTAACTAAATCAAGAACACCTCTGTTACTGGTCCGACTGGTCGAACATAGAGCTAAAAAAAAAAAAAATGCAAAAAAAAAAAAAAATTCAAAAAATTGCCAAAAAAATTGCAAAAAAAAAAAAAAATTGCAAAACATTTCAAAAAAAAGAGAAGATATTTCAAAAAAAAAAAAAATCAAAAAAAAAATATTCAAAAAAAAAATTCAAAAAAAAAAAATTCAAAAAAAAAATTCAAAAAAGAATATTTAAAAAAAAAAAATTCAAAAAAAAATAAATTCAAAAAAAAATATCTCTATACATGTCTATGTAAAACATGTGACCCGAGGGTTACCATTTGAACAAACTTGGTAAAGGACCATAAACTTACAGCAAATGCAAAATATTAAACCTCTGGCTCTTGCAGTTCCAGAGAAGAAGATTTTTTTCAGTTTTTCCCTATACAAGCATTTATGTAAAACTGTGACCCCCGGGGCGGGGCCAGATGTGACCCCAGGGTCCCCATTTGAACAAAATTGGTAAAGGACCATAAACTTACAGCAAATGCAAAATATTAAACCTCTGGCTCTTGCAGTTCCAGAGAAGAAGATTTTTTTCAGTTTTTCCCTATACAAGCATTTATGTAAAACTGTGACCCCCGGGGCGGAGCCAGATGTGACCCCAGGGTCCCCATTTGAACAAAATTGGTAAAGGACCATAAGCTTATAGCACCAGCAAAATATTAAACCTCTGGCTCTTGCAGTTTCAGAGAAGAAGATTTTTTAAGTTTTTCCCTATACATGTCTATGTAAAACATGTGACCCTTGGGGCGGGGCCAAATGTGACCCCAGGGTCACCATTTGAACAAACTTGGTAAAGGACCATAAGCTTTTAGCAAATGCAAAATATTAAACCTCTGGCTCTTGCAGTTCCAGAGAAGATTTTTTTTCTTCAGTTTTTCCCTCTACAAGCATTTATGTAAAACTGTGAATCCCCGGGGCAGGGCCAGATGTGACCCCAGGGTCCCCATTTGAACAAAATAGGTAAAGGACCATAAGCTTATAGCACCAGCAAAATATTAAACCTCTGGCTCTTGCAGTTTCAGAGAAGAAGATTTTTTAAGTTTTTCCCTATACATGTTTATGTAAAACATGTGACCCTTGGGGCAGGACCAAATGTGACCCCAGGGTCACTATTGTCACTATTTGAACAAACTTGGTAAAGGACCATAAGCTTATAATAAATGTAACATATCAAACCTCTGACTCTTGTAGTTGGCGAGAAGAAGATTTTTAAAAAAAAAATCCTATATAAGTCTATGTAAAACTGTGACCCTCGGGGCGGGGACAAATTTGACCCCCGGGTCACCATTTGAACAAACTTAGTAGAGGACCATAAGCTGATGCTACATGTATAACATGAGAGCTCTGTGCCATGTGGTTCCAGAGAAGAAGATTTTTTTCAGTTTTTCCCTATACAAGCCTATGTAAAACTGTGACCCCCGGGGTGGGGCCAAATGTGACCCCTGGGTCACCATTTGAACAAACTTGATAGAGGACCACAAGCTTATAGCAAATGCAAAATATTAAACCTCTGGCTCTTGCAGTTTCAGAGAAGAAGATTTTTTAAGTTTTTCCCTATACATGTCTATATAAAACATGTGACCCTTGGGGCGGGGCCAAAAGTGACCCGAGGGTCACCATTTGAACAAACTTGGTAAAGGACCATAAGCTTATAGTAAATGCAAAATATCAAACCTCTGGCTCTTGTAGTTTCCGAGAAGAAGATTTTTTAAAAAAAAATCCTATATAAGTCTATGTAAAACTGTGACCCCCGGGGCGGGGACAAATTTGACCCCAGGGTCACCATTTGAACAAACTTAGTAGAGGACCATAAGCTGATGCTACATGTAATACATGAGAGCTCTGTGCCTTGTGGTTCCAGAGAAGAAGATTTTTTAAAGTTTTTTCCTATATGTCTATATGAAAAACATGCAAAACCTCAATATACAAATTTTGGACCCCCGGGGCACGGCCATTTTTGACCCCGGGGACTTTATTTGAACAAACTTGATAGTCTAGGCGTTGGCGATCATTTTAAAAGAAAAACTGTTGAAATCTGTCCAGCGGTTCTGGAGAAGAAGATTTTTTAAGGTTTCGACCATATATGGTAATGGCAGCCATCTTGGATGTAGCATTGACCTAATTTTAACAAATCTAAAAAGCATTCAACTAAGGATCATCCACGTGAAGTTTGGTCAAAATTAGCCAAGCGGTTTCTGAGAAGAAGTCGTTTGAAGAAAAGTTAACAGACGACAGACAGACGACAGACGACAGACAGACAGACAGACGACGGACGACGGACAACATAGCATCCCATAAGCTCTGCTGGCCCTTGGCCAGTAGAGCTAAAAATTAACAAAAGAAAGAAAAAAAAAGAAAAAAATACCTCCAGTTGGATTTGAACCCACGGCCCTAGCTTCCCAGTGTACCAGAAGTAATTCAAAGATTTTTCTATGGTGGCCATCTTGGACGTCATTAACTTAACAAATTTGAAAAACATTTATCTAAGGATCATCCATGTGAAATTTGGTCAAAATTGTATATCTGAGAAGACGATTTTTTGAAGATTATCCCTATATAAGTCAAAGTAAAACATGTGACACATGGGGCGGGGCCAAATGTGACCCCAGGATCACCATTTGAACAAGCTTGGTAGAGGACCATAAGCTTATAGTAAATGCAAAATATTAAACCTCTGGTTCCTGTAGTTTTAGAAGAATATTTTTTAAGACCCATGGGGCGGGGCCAAATGTGACCCTTCACCATTTGAACAAACTTGGTGGAGGACCATGAGTCTATAGCAAATGCAAAACATTAAACCTCTGGCTTTTGTAATTTCAGAGAAGAAGATTTTTTAAGTTTTCCCTATATACATGCAAAATCTTTACATACAAACTTTAGAAAAATTAAACAAAAGGAAAAACGCATCCACACAGGAAACGATAATAAAACTGAATAATACAAAAACAACAAAAAACTCCAATGGGATTTGAACCAACGGCCTTAGCTTCCCAGTGTACAAGAAGTAATTTAAATATTTTTCTATGGCGGCCATCTTGGATGTTGTGTTTACTTAATTTTAACAAATTTAAAAACATTCACCTAAGGATCATCCACATGAAGTTTAGTCAAAATTTCCCTATGTAAGTCTTTGTAAAACATGTGACCTCTGGGGCAGGGCCAAATGTGCCCCATGATCACTATTTGAACAAGCTTGGTAGAGGACCACAAGCTTATAGTAAATGCAAAATATTAAATTTCTGGCTCTTGTAGTTTCAGAGAAGAAGGGTGTTTAAGTATTTCCCTATAATAGTCTATATACAACAGGGGAAGGGCCAAATGTGACCCTGGTCAGGGTCACCATTTGAACAAACTTGGAAGAGGACCATAAGCTTATAGCAAATGCAAAATATTAAACCTCTGGCTCTTGCAGTTTCAGAGAAGACGATTTTTTTCCCTATACATGTCTATGTAAAATATGTGACCCTGGGCAGGGCCAAATGTGACCCCAGGGGTCACCATTGAACAAACTGGTAGAGGGACCATGAGGTCTATAGCAAATGCAAAATATTAAACTTCTGGCTTTGTAATTTTAGAGAAGAAGATTTTTTTTAAGTTTTCCCTATATACATGCAAAATCTTAACATACAAACTTAGAAAAATTAAACAAAAGGAAAAACACATCCAAAAGGAAAACGATAATAACAAGAGGTCAATGACCTTGAAGCTCTACTGATTGATTTTGATTTCAGGAAGTAGTCGCTACAAACTGGTTTTTTGAAAATCTATTTTTAGCCGTTGGTGGCATCTTGAATTTCCGGCCGACCTGAAATTTTGCTAGGATCAATTAGACATCAAGAGCAACATTTCCTGTGAAGTTTCATGAAAATCCGTCAAGTAGTTTCAGAGGAGGAGTCGCTACAAGTTTTCATTATATAACTCTATGTAAACAAAGATGGCCACTGACAGCCATGTTTAACATTGAATCAAAATAATGTTCGACTCGGATAACCATCATGTCATGCTGATCATTTTAGAAAAAGTCCCATATCAATATCTCTTATAGTTTTCAAGAAGTAGTCGCTACAAACTGGTTTTTTGAAATCTATTTTTAGCCGTGGTGGCCATCTTGAATTTCCGGCCGACCTGAAATTTTGCTAGGATCAATAAGACATCAAGAGCAACATTCCTGTGAAGTTTCATGAAAATCCGTCAAGTAGTTTCAGAGGAGTAGTCGCTACAAATTTTTCATTATATAACTCTATGTAAACAAAGATGGCCGCTGGCAGCCATGTTTAACGTCGAATCAAAACGATTTTCGACAAGGACCAACATCATGTCATGCTGATCATTTTAGAAAAAGTCCCATAGCAATATCCCTTAGAGTTTTCAAGAAGTAGTCGCTACAAACTTGTTTTTTAAAAACCTATTTTTAGATTTGGCGGCCATCTTGGATTTCACATCTTCATGAATTTTTGCTAGGATCAACTAGACTTCATGGGCAACATTTCTGTAAAGTTTCATGAAATCCATTCAGTAGTTTCAGAGGAGTAGTCGCTACAAAAAAAAGTTTACGGACAGACAGACGGACGGACAGACGGACGGACGACGGACGCCGCACCACGGCATAAGCTCTGCTGATCTCTGATCAGTAGAGCTAAAAATGAAGAATACAACAAGAGGTCAATGACCTTGAAGCTCTACTGATTGATTTTGATTTCAGGAAGTAGTCGCTACAAACTGGTTTTTTGAAAATCTATTTTTAGCCGTGGTGGCCATCTTGAATTTCCGGCAGACCTGAAATTTTGCTGGGATCAATAAGACATCAAGAGCAACATTCCTGTGAAGTTTCATGAAAATCCGTCAAGTAGTTTTAGAGGAGTAGTCCCTACAAGTTTTCATTATATAACTCTTTGTAAACAAAGATGGCCGCTGACAGCCATGTTTAACATCGAATCAAAATGATTTTTGACCAGGACAAACATCATGTCATGCTTATCATTTTAGAAAAAGTCCCATATCAATATCACTTATAGTTTTCAAGAAGTAGTCGCTAAAAACTTGTATTTTGAAAATCTATTTTTAGCCATGGCGACCATCTTGAATTTCCGGCCGACCTGAAATTTTGCTAGGATCAATTAGACATCAAGAGCAACATTTTTGTGAAGTTTCATGAAAATCCGTCAAGTAGTTTCAGAGGAGTAGTCGCTACAAGTTTTCATTATATAACTCTATGTAAACAAAGATGGCCGCTGGCAGCCACGTTTAACGTCGAATCAAAACGATTTTTGATAAGGACCAACATCATGTCATGCTGATCATTTTAGAAAAAGTCCCATATCAATATCACTTATAGTTTTCAAGAAGTAGTCGCTACAAACTTGCATGAAAATCTGTTTTTAGCCATGGCGGCCATCTTGAATTTCCGGCCGACCTGAAATTTTGCTAGGATCAATTAGACATCAAGAGCAACATTTCTTTGAAGTTTCATGAAAATCCGTCAAGTAGTTTCAGAGGAGTAGTCGCTACAAGTTTTCATTATATAAATCTATGTAAACAAAGATGGCCATTGGCAGCCATGTTTAATGTCGAATCAAAATAATGTTCGACTCGGATAACCATCATGTCATGCTGATCATTTTAGAAAAAGTCCCATATCAATATCACTTATAGTTTTCAAGAAGTAGTCGCTACAAACTTGTATTTTGAAAATTTATTTTTAGCCGTGGCGGCCATCTTGAATTTCCGGCCAACCTGAAATTTTGCTAGGATCAATTAGACATCAAGAGCAACATTCCTGTGAAGTTTCATGAAAATCCGTCAAGTTGTTTCAGAGGAGTAGTCGCTACAAGTTTTTACTATATGACTCTATGTAAACAAAGATGGCCGCTGGCAGCCACGTTTAACGTCGAATCAAAACAATTTTTGATAAGGACCAACATCATGTCATGCTGATCATTTGAGAAAAAGTCCCATATCAATATCACTTATAGTTTTCAAGAAGTAGTCGCTACAAACTTGTATTTTGAAAATTTATTTTTAGCCGTGGCGGCCATCTTGAATTTCCTGCCAACCGGAAATTTTGCTAGGATCAATTAGACATCAAGAGCAACATTTTTGTGAAGTTTCATGAAAATCCGCCAAGTAGTTTTAGAGGAGTAGTCGCTACAAGTTTTTACTATATGACTCTATGTAAACAAAGATGGCCGCTGGCAGCCACGTTTAACGTTGAATCAAAACAATTTTTGATAAGGACCAACATCATGTCATGCTGATCATTTTAGAAAAAGTCCCATATCAATATCACTTATAGTTTTCAAGAAGTAGTCGCTACAAACTTGTATTTTGAAAAATTATTTTTAGCCGTAGCGGCCATCTTGAATTTCCGGCCGGCCTGAAATTTTGCTAGGATCAATTAGACATCAAGAGCAACATTCCTGTGAAGTTTCATGAAAATCCGTCAAGTAGTTTCAGAGGAGTAGTCGCTACAAGTTTTCATTATATAACTCTATGTAAACAAAGATGGCCGCTGGCAGCCATGTTTATCGTCAAATCAAAACGATTTTCGACAAGGACCAACATCATGTCATGCTGATCATTTTAGAAAAAGTCCCATATCAATATCACTTATAGTTTTCAAAAAGTAGTCGCTACAAACTTGTATTTAAAAAATCTATTTTTAGCTTTGGCGGCCATCTTGGATTTCACATCAACATGAATTTTTGCTAGGATCAACTAGACTTCATGGGCAAAATTTTTGTGAAGTTTTATGAATATCCATCCAGTAGTTTCAGAGGAGTAGTCGCTACAAATAAAAGTTAACGGACGGACAGACGGACGGACGGACGACGCACCACGGCATAAGCTCTGCTGATCTCTGATCAGTAGAGCTAAAAACAAGACCTTGAAGCTCTACTGATTGATTTTTGAAAATTTATTTTTTATCTTGAATTTCCGGCCGACCTGAAATTTTGCTAGGATCAATTAGACATCAAGAGCAACATTCCTGTAAAGTTTCACGAAAATCTGTCAAGTAGTTTCAGAGGAGTAGTCGCTACAAGTTTTCATTATATAACTCTATGTAAACAAAGATGGTCGCTGGCGGCCATGTTTAACGTCGAATCAAAACGATTTTCGACAAGGACCAACATCATGTCATGCTGATCATTTTAGAAAAAGTCCCATATCAATATCACAGTTTTCAAGAAGTAGTCGCTACAATCTTGTTTTTTAACAAGAGGTCAATGACCTTGAAGCTCTACTGAATGATTTTGATTTCAGGAAGTAGTCGCTACAGACTTGTTTTTTGAAAATTTATTTTTAGCCGTGGCGGCCATCTTGAATTTCCGGCCAACCTGAAATTTTGCTAGGATCAATTAGACATCAAGAGCAACATTCCTGTGAAGTTTCATGAAATCCGCCAAGTAGTTTCAAAGGAGTAGTCGCTACAAGTTTTTACTATATATCTCTATGTAAACCAAGATGGCCGCTGGCAGCCATGTTTAACGTTGAATCAAAACAATTTTTGACAAGGACCAACATCATATCATGCTGATCATTTTAGAAAAAGTCCCATATCAATATCACTTATAGTTTTCAAGAAGTAGTCGCTACAAACTTGTATTTTGAAAATTTATTTTTAGCCGTGGCGGCCATCTTGAATTTTCGGCCGACATGAAATTTTGCTACGATCAATTAGACATCAATAGCAACATTCCTGTGAAGTTTCATGAAAATCCGTCAAGTAGTTTCTGAATAGTCGCTACAAGTTTTCATTATATAACTCTATGTAAACAAAGATGGCCGCTGACAGCCATGTTTAACATCGAATCAAAACGATTTTTGACAAGGACTAACATCATGTCATGCTGATCATTTTACAAAAAGTCCCATATCAATATCACTTATAGTTTTCAAGAAGTAGTCGCTATAAACTTGTATTTTGAAAATCTATTTTTAGCCATGGCAGCCATCTTGAATTGCCGGCCGACCTGAAATTTTGCTTCGATCAATTAGACATCAAGAGCAACATTCCTGTGAAGTTTCATGCAAATCCGTCAAGAAGTTTCAGAGGAGTAGTCGCTACAAGTTTTCATCATATAACTCTATGTAAACAAAGATGGCCACTGGCAGCCATGTTTAACGTCGAATCAAAATAATGTTTGACTCGGATAACCATCATGTCATGCTGATCATTTTAGAAAAAGTCCCATATCAATATCACTATAGTTTTCAAGAAGTAGTCGCTACAAACTTATTTTTTAAAAAATCTATTTTTAACTGTGGCAGCCATCTTGAATTTCTGGCCGATCTGAAATTTTGCTAGGATCAATTAGACATTAAGAGCAACATTCCTGTAAAGTTTCATGAAAATCCGCCAAGTAGTTTCAGAGGAGTAGTCGCTACAAGTTTTTACTATATAACTCTATGTAAACAAAGATGGCCGCTGGCAGCCACGTTTAACGTCGAATCAAAACGATTTTTGATAAGGACCAACATCATGTCATGCTGATCATTTTAGAAAAAGTCCCATATCAATATCACTTATAGTTTTCAAGAAGTAGTCGCTACAAACTTGTATTTTGAAAATTTATTTTTAGCCGTGACGGCCATCTTGAATTTCCGGCCAACCTGAAATTTTGCTAGGATCATTTAGACATCAAGAGCAACATTCCTGTGAAGTTTCATGAAAATCCGTCAAGTAGTTTCAGAGGAGTAGTCGCTACAAGTTTTCATTATATAACTCTATGTAAACAAAGATGGCCGCTGGCAGCCATGTTTAACGTCAAATCAAAACGATTTTCGACAAGGACCAACATCATGTCATGCTGATCATTTTAGAAAAAGTCCCATATCAATATCACTTATAGTTTTCAAGAAGTAGTCGCTACAAACTTGAATTTAAAAAATCTATTTTTAGCTTTGGCGGCCATCTTGGATTTCACATCAACATGAATTTTTGCTAGGATCAACTAGACTTCATGGGCAACATTTCTGTAAAGTTTTATGAATATCCATCCAGTAGTTTCAGAGGAGTAGTCGCTACAAATAAAAGTTAATGGACGGACAGACAGACGGACGACGGACGCCGCACCACGGCATAAGCTCTGCTGATCTCTGATCAGTAGAGCTAAAAACCTATTTTTAGATTTGGCGGCCATCTTGGATTTCACATCAACATGAATTTTTGCTAGGATCAACTAGACTTCATGGGCAATATTTCTGTAAAGTTTCATGAAAATCCATTCAGTAGTTTCAGAGGAGTAGTCACTACAAAAAAAAGTTAATGGAAGGACAGACAGACGGACGTACACAAAATCAGGCTTTGTGTGACTAAAACTTGTGTGTCTGTTTTTTGTGTGTACGTTCGTACTTTGTGTGACTGTTTTTGACATTTTGTGTGTCGTTTTTACCATTTGGACACATTTTAGTCACACAAGCTCTCCTCCCCATGTGTGACTGCAATGTTTTATTGCTTTAAATGAAGAAATAGACTATTTCCTGCACATAGAGACATACTTGCTTGTGTGTCAGTCACACAAGAAAAAAAAGTCACACCGCTCCTGTAAACTCGGACTGACAGACGGACGACAGACACCGCACCATGGCATAAGCAAAAAAACAAAAAACATCAACTCCACAAAAGTAGGTCAAGATCAAGACAACAAAATTGTTTGTGTCTTCCAAAGATTAAGCTATAAACTAGGTTTAAAGCATCTAGTGCATAATTATAGTTCATGAGAAAGTGATGTTAATGTAACGATTAAAGTTATCTGCCCTTTGCATTGATGGTAAAAGTCACATCCACATTTGCTTTTTGACACCTTGTGATGTACTTCTAAGACCCAAGAAACAACTATAAGCAAAGTTTGAAAGGTCTAATGCAAAAAGTTTGTGAGAAAGTGAACTCAATGCAAATGTTGAAGGTAAATATTATTAAGTTATCTGTCCCTTGCTTAAAGGGTCAAGGTCACATTCACATTTGCTTTGTACCACTCAAGATACAACTATAAGCAAAGTTTGAAAGGTCTTAGTGCATACAATTTGTGAAAAAGTGACCTAAACATAAAAGTTGAAGGTAAAAATTACAAAGTTATCTGCCCTATGTCTAGAGGGTCAAGGTCACATCCATATTTGCTTTGTCACGTTGCAATGTACCACCCAAGATACAACTATAAGCAAAGTTTGAAAGGTGTAGTGCATACAGTTTGCGAGAAATTGACCTAAACACAAAATTTGAACGTAAAAATTATTAAGTTATCCGCCCTTTTCTTGGAGGGTCAAGGTCACTTCCACATTTGCTTTGTCACGTTGCAATGTATCACCCAAGATACAACTATAAGCAAAAATTGAAAGGTCTAGTGCATACACTTTGTGAAAGAGTGACTATAAAACCCAAAAGTAATGTAAAAATTATTAAGTCATCTGCCCTTTGCTTGGAGGGTCAAGGTCACTTCCTCATTTGCTTTGTCGCGTTGTGATGTACCACCAAAGATACAACTATAAGCAAAGTTTGAAAGGTCTAGTGCATACAGTTTGTGAGAAAATGGCCTAAACGCAAAAGTTGAATGTTGACGCCTTCGCTGCCGCTGCCGGAAAAGCAACACCTATGTCTCAAAAGGCGAGACAAATATTGAAGATATAAAACGTTTTCCAAAAGGTATTTTTTTAATTATTGTATTATACATAAATAACTACAAAAAGGATTAATCATCCCAAAGGCAGGTTATTTGATACTAAATTGAAGATAATGATAACTGTAACATAAAGCGTTATGCAAACTTATTAAGTTTGTGTTTAAATAAACAATACTTGTGCTGTAAATAAACCACCTGGCTCAGCATACACTATCTGTGTTATGCTTAGCGCAACTTGCAGAGTCAGAGGACACAGCATTATAGTACATCAGTTGACACATCAGGCATTGAATAGAGTTTAATTAACCTTGTTGTTGTGATACGGGAAATAATTCCCGAGTGAGAAAGATTCTTGCGATATAGAAACGATATAGAAACGAGTGCGCTTGCGCACGAGTTTCTATATCGCAAGAATCTTTTTCACAAGGGAATTATTTCCCGTATCATGACAACAATGTTAATTAAACTATATATTATATATTTTTTGATGAATTTCTTTCAAATCGTCTTTTGACACATGTATTCCTTCTTCTGTCACTCCTTTGGCGACAGCGTGGAGTAATACATAAATATCGTGACGTCACTTACGCCGTGTGACATCACGATATTGCTGCACATGCACGGGCTGGAACCATCCTGTAGACGATGATGGCTGGGGTTCAGGGGGCATTTCCAGCATTTTTTAATTGCATAGGTATTTCAGGACCACTTACTTCTTCAAATTCAGAAGTTTTTGACAGTTCTACAACCTGCTAAGAAAGTAGTTCTTAAAATCTGGCTACAGTGCTATCTTGCACACTGGGCTCAGTAGAGGAAGAGATATGTTATAGATTTTCTCAAACTGGGAAATTTCTATAATTCATCACAGAATATATAATATAACTGCTTAATTCCCTATTAAACTTTTAAGGCTTTTGAATACTTTGTCAACTGTCTCGTTGAATACTTTAATAAGTATACTCTTCTTTTAACAACAGTAGGTTTGACGTGTTTCACACTTGGCCTAAACATATATGCCAAATAATATTCTATCAAGTACTGAAATGGAAAGTTTGTCAAGCAAATTTAAAATTTTAAAATCAATCTCAGATTTATTTTACAATTACACACATACATATTGATATTCCTGAGGGTAACACCAATATTCCACTGCATATAATAAATCATCGTACCTATATGCGAGCCCATGAATAGTGGTCCGAGGACTGGTGGCAGGATGTTACTAAGCAGGTGCTCCAGCGGATGGGCGTACACGGAAATAATGCCGATTGGAGCCGTCCACTCGTGGTGGATCTTGTGGATATGCTTGTATAGCTTCGGGTGGTGAAATAACCTGGATAAAATTAACAAGAAATCGGTAGAGCCGATGGATGATCCCCGAATAAAGGTACACGTGTGAAATACCATCAGATGGAAAATGTAGGATGAGCTTTATATTTTTTTAAAAATTGTCCCTAACTCTGCCCAATTTTATTTTTAACCAAAACATGCAGAAAATATGCGCTACTAGAAATAATACTAATACTTCATATAAAGTTTCATGGATATCAGATGAGGAGTTGAGCGGACAAGCTTTAGAATTGAAAAACTTCAATGTTTCGTAACTCCGCCAATAATCATTCACAGGGTTCCGGAAATACGGTTGCCCGACGCCCCGGGCAAGTGGATTTTGGGTGCGGGCAAGTGACCTTCGCAAATCTGGTTGCCCGCCACTTGCCCGATGGACATTTCCATTCCAGAACAAATCAAGTGGCAAACTAGCCATATCAGAAATTCTGATAACTGAATAAAACTGGCCGATGTTTTTCGCCGCTAGCGATTGTTAATAAGATCAAACAACTTTCGGTACAATCAACAATCTCGCACCAGGCAGCTTAATTTGTGGCATTATTGCAATAAACAACTAATTAACCCACACGCGCATTTCACACCGTTTGAAAACAACATCCTGACACGACCGTCAAACGTGTGTCCATTGGCCAATGAAATCGCTGCAATTATGTCCGTGACCTTCCAACCATAAACATAGCTACTTTCAGAAATCGTTTCCAAATAATCCCTGAACGTCATTTGGACCTTCCACCAATCAAATCAGAAAACTTTTTCTTTATTTGCAAATTTAATGTGTCAAAATAATGATAGACAGACCCACGTGACGTTATGTTTTTGTTTAGATAATTTTACCGAAGATTTTTTCGTAACGAAAATATATTTCTTTTACTCGAAGCACTCGTTTATCAATGCGCTTTTATGAGGTATTTGGTGTATTTCATTGATATAGTCTGTAATTAAACGTATATGGAAGTGCACACTACACAAATAAGTTGCATAACTTAGCGATATGCGCATGTCATGGGTTTTCGCGATTTCAGAACTTTTTTCTCAAGTTTTGAACTTTTGCTTTTGATAAATAAGGTTACTGTTTACTTCTTAAACAACCCCTATTCACGCATCTTGCTTTCATCTAATTCCCTGTAGTTAAAATAGGACCGTTACCATGTTTGCAGAAATGGGGGCCAAGTGAATATTTTTAATAACGTTTTTGTCTTGTTTCTTTGCTTGTCGCACATTTAAATGAATACAGTAGCTTCTTTTTTTTTCTGTCAACTGGTTAATTGTACACATTGTGACATTAAAAGTTCCATATACTAGCTGCCAATCTTTTTTTTTTGGATGGTCATCAAAAATGATGGAGGATTGTGTGTGTGGTGGGGTGGGGTGGGGTGGGGTGGGAGGGCGGGCGGAATAAAATGAGTTTGTATACTGTCTCATCATTTTATGATTTAAGTAACACAAAGATGTAAAAGACACAAAAGAAAAAAATGCAACCATTTGATTTTTTTATATGAATAAATACAATGTATTAACTAATTCATAAAATACACTCTCCCTTCCTTTTCTAAGTATAATGGTCCAAATTATGCGGCGGTCCGTCCCGTTTAACACCAATAATGGTACACCGCCAATTTTTGGGGCAATTATGTGTTCTTAAATGTGGGGCAAGTGACATTATGGGCAGGGCAAGTGACTTTTGAAAATCCACTTGCCCTGGGCAAGTGGATTTTCAAAATATTTCCAGAACCCTGATTCAACCGGAATATCCTGAAAATATGCACTAATAGGCAAAATACTGATACTTCATGCGAAGTTTCGTGAAAATCAGATGAAAAACATAGGAGTTGAGTGGACAAGTTTTAAAATCAAAAAATTCGAAGTCCCATAACTCTGCTAAAAAGCATTCAACTGGAATGTCCTGAAACTATGAGCTACTAGACATTATACTGATACTTCATGTGAAGTTTCATGAAAATTGGTTGAAAAACACAGGAGTTGAGCAGACAAACTGTAGAACTGAAAAACTTCAATGTCCTGTAACTCCACCAAAAATCGTTCAACCGGAACATCCTGAAAATGTGCACTGCTAGGCAAAATACAGATACTTCATAAGAAGTTTTGTGAAAATCAAATGAAAAACATAGGAGTTGAGTGGACAAGCTTTAGAATCGAAAAAATTCAAAGTCAGGTAACTCTGCTAAAAATCATTCAACTGGAACGTCCTGACAACAGTTGCTACTAGACATCATACTGATACTTCCTGTGAAGTTTCATGAAAATTGGACAAAAAACACCGGAGGAGTTGAGCGGACAAGCTTTAGAATCGAAAAACTACTCTGCCAAAAATCGTTCAACTGGAACATCCTGACAATATGTGCTACTAGACATCATACTGATACTTCCTGTGAAATTCAATGAAAATTGGATAAAAACATAGGAGGAGTTGAGTGGACAAGCTTTAGAATCGAAAAAATTCAAAGTCCCGTAACTCTGCTAAAAATGATTCAACTAGAACGTCCTGACAACATGTGCTACTAGACATCATACTGATACTTCCTGTAAAGTTTCATGAAAATTGGACGAAAAACACCGGAGGAGTTTTAGAATCGAAAAAACTTTGAAGTCCCGTAACTCCACCAAAAATCATTCAACTGGAACATCCTGACAATATGTGCTACTAGCTAGACATCATACTGATACTTCCTGTGAAATTTCTTGAAAATTGGATAAAAACATAGGAGTTAAGTGGACAAGGTTTACATCGAAGGTTTACATTCGAAAAACTTCAAAGTCCCGTAACTCTGCCAAAAATCATTCAACTGGAACCTCCCGACAACATTCGCTACTTGGCATCATACTGATACTTCCTATAATTTTTCATGAAAATTGGACGAAAAATTAAGGAGTAAAGCGGACAAGAAAACGGGACAGACGGACATACATACGTACATGACGGCAACTATATGCTCCCTCGAAAATGTCGGGGAGCATAAAAACTGCATCAGTTTACAGTTTACAAAATATTTAAATCTATAAATATTTATACACAAATTTAAAAGTGTTAAAAACGCAGAGATCATGTTAAAGGACAATCTTGTTTTTTTAAAAGGACACTGTCTGTAAGTAAGCTGATATTGAGCATAGGCAAATAACTGTCTGATTTTTATTCAGTGAAATGTATACCTACATGAAAACATTAGCATAGACCTAGATAAGCCTATTTTATGAAAAAAAAAAAAGTTTTATTTATTATTTGTAAATAATGTGGAACCCATATTATTTACATTTTCTGCTGATCACATGACCTACATTAGCGCATTAGCTTTTTTATGTTGTATCTCTTACGTAATACATCTGGCCCGGTTGGCTCACGGTAGTGGGCTCGAATATTGCGACGTTCGACTATTAATACCCGCGAGTGTAATTTTAGTGTGGGTAACGATTTCAACCCCACGAATATGTTCTTATTTTTTGCGCCGCTATTGTATTCCGTCAATCTTTGTTTTATTTAGTAAATATTCAATAATGGTTGGTGTGTTATGTTTGTTAATGTAATTATGTTGTGTTTTGTAGGCTAAAAGTTACGGACATTGTCCCTTTAACAACTCGCTAAATCGTACACATCTGGCACAGTTAAAAATCGTTATTAATATAATTATTTGAATATACTTGAAAGACCTCCCCGGCTCCACTCCAGAAATAAACGCTGCGACTAATTTAGCAAATGCCTGAAAGAGTTCAACATATCAAAAGACTCATAGTTTGATTTCTGTAGAAGCTTTTAAGACGATACCTTAAGATGATACCTTGGACGATTTGGAAAAACAAAAATGATACTGAATGGTGTTTACGTCATTTTCAGTGCATTTTAGGCTACAGACCACCCACTTTGTTCCTCGTTAGAAACAGTGCTGTATACCTCCCGCCATCCATAAGAAATGACCCTTTCTCACTTTCAAGTCCAGCTCCCAGTGTGATTTGAACCCGAATCGGTGAGAGGCAAACTGGTCCAACGCAACCTCATTATCATCCTGGCCACGGAAGTAACAAATTTCCATGGAAACACTAAAATGATTAACGTTGCAAAGCTGAATATATCAAACCTCTAGGTTGGTATTGTAACCAGTTTTGTGAAGATGCCTCGAGTTGTTTTGCAAACTGTTCTCCACACATTATACATATACCAAAATTAGCGCCGAGCCTAATAAACTTGATAGTAAAAGGCATGGACATAATATTCTATTTATCATGTAGATTATCCACATTTTCTGTATGAATTACAATGATTACCTATTTCTCAGAATGTTACGCTTATCGAGGACACCGCCATGTTGTTGTTTTTTGTTTGTTTTATGACGTCAGATAACGTTGCGTACAATAAACGCTGAGGGATTCCGCATTGATTTGCTCTATAGGTCAGTGCCTAATAAAGCAAAATTTATTAGGTCACCCCTTTATTAGGCAGAAAAGTGCATATCTGCATGATAAATACAAATACTAAGGTTTTAAACCAATCTGTCCGTGGTCAACAACTTACCGATGGGTATAATAAAAGAAGAACTCCTCCACTAAAGTGAAGATAAACATCTCAAACAAGACCCAGGTGAATGTGGGCAGATCCCCACCCACGGGACTGCCACGCCATAGCATGGCATGGCCAGCACAGTAACCAAAGGGCACACCAACAACTATCTGGTTAAATATCGCTCGTTTGACTGCTTTCATAATATCTGATTTTTTAACCTGAAAAATATAAAACAAGAAGACTGCTGTCAGACAAAATGTCAATATATTGTATACTAAAGGAAAAAAGAAACGCACCTCGAGAATTTCTGCTATATATTGTATGTATAATATGCTGCTGTTAATCAAATGATACATGACTACATAAGACCTATCCTTTCTGAAAAAAATACTAAAACAACACATAACACACCACATGTTATCCCTTCAAAGTTTCATTATTGATAGAATATGTGATTGTCTCAGGCAGGTGAGCAAACTTAGGATGTAAAATTTTATTTTGCGAACTCTTTATATTAAATACAGTACTGAAATGGCTCAAATTTTCAAAGCAGAACTCCAACATTTATGAATTTTGTGTTACAAAGTGTAAAGTGATTGAAAAGTCTACAGCATTACAGTTTTGACCTTTTACTAACTAGCTGTAGCCCTTCTTTCATTTTTTACAAAACAAACTTAGGATTTCTCTGGAATATTACGTGGAATTAAGTGTGCGGTATATACATTATATAGCGGAAATTCCTACGTTGCGTTGTTTTTTTTCCCTTTAGTATACTTTCTAAAGTTTTAAATACCTCAAAGCAGTTTAGGTAATATTAGAACAATCAATGGAGCTTCCTTAAGATATGCTACGATTGGAGTACAAATCTTCTGTATGCTGGAACGATGTCCACACATGTGTTGCTATACAAAGTGCATGAAATTAAGAGATAACCATGCTAAGATGTTCAATCTGGGACATTATGTGAGTGGTTTTACGGTCTGGAATTTCGTAAAATGTAATTTCAGACTGTAAAACCAACCGCATACCATCCCAGATTGAACATCTTAGCATGGTTATCTCAATTCTAATGCTTTTTCATTCAAATGCTACAAATATAAAATACAAACAGGGGCTAACAGGGGCTGGACTTAAAAATAAAAAGGTCAATGATGCTTAATTGAAAGTTTTTAAACATTTTAATAACTAACAAGAGGTCAATGACCTTGAAGCTCTACTGATTGATTTTGATTTCAGGAAGTAGTCGCTACAAACTTGTATTTTGAAAATCTATTTTTAGCCATGGCGGCCATCTTGAATTTCCGGCCGACCTGAAATTTTGCTAGGATCAATAAGACATCAAGAGCAACATTCGTGTGAAATTTCATGAAAATCCGTCAAGTAGTTTCAGAGAAGTAATCGCCACAAGTAGTGGCTACAAACTTATTTTTTAAAAATCTATTTTTAGCTGTGGTGGCCATCTTGAATTTCTTGCTGATCTGAAATTTTGTAAGGATCAATTGGACATTAAGAGCAACATTTCTGTGAAGTTTCATGAAAATCCGCCAAATTATTTCAGAGGAGTAGTCGCTACAAGTTTTTACTATATAACTCTATGTAAACAAAGATGGCCACTGGCAGCCATGTTTAACATCGAATCAAAAGGATTTTTTGACAAGGACCAACATCATGTCATGCTGATCATTTTAGGAAAAGTCCCATATCAATATCACTTATAGTTTTCAAGAAGTAGTCGCTACAAACTTGTATTTTGAAGAAATTTTTTTTAGCCAGGGCGGCCATCTTTAATTTCCGGCCGACCTGAAATTTTGCTAGGATCAATAAGACATCAAGAGTAACATTCCTGTGAAGTTTAATGAAAATCCGTCAAGTATTTTCAGAGGAGTAGTCGCTACAAGTTTTCATTATATAACTCTATGTAAACAAAGATGGCCACTGGCAGCCATGTTTAACGTCGATTAATGTTTAGCATAAGCTCTGCTGATCTCTGATCAGTCGAGCTAAAAATGGGGGGGGGGGGGGGGGGGGGGGGGGGGGGGGTGGGGGAGCGGAGGGGAGGGGGGGGTGAGTAACTACAGATTTAACAAAGGAAAATACAATATAGCATTTTTCAACAAATCAAGGACCATAACCTGTCGTTACTAACTAGATTTCGAACTTGTCCAAAATTTCATTGATACACCATGCTTTGCACAACTAGACATCATCCTGATGCTTCCTGTTAACTTTCGTCGAAATCCAACAAGGCGTTTAGGAGGAGTAGCGCCGACAAGAAATTAAAAACAACAAGAGGTCAATGACCTTGAAGCTCTACTGATTGATTTTGATTTCAGGAAGTAGTCGCTACAGACTTGTTTTTTGAAAAATTATTTTTAGCCGTGGCGGCCATCTTAAATTTCCGGCCGACCTGAAATTTTGCTAGGATCAATTAGACATCAAGAGCAACATTCCTGTGAAGCTTCATGAAAATCCGTCAAGTAGTTTCACAGGAATAGTCGCTATAAGTTTTCATTATATAACTCTATGTAAACAAAGATGGCCGCTGACAGCCATGTTTAACGTCGAATCAAAATAATGTTTGACTCTGATAACCATCATGTCATGCTGATCATTTTACAAAAAGTCCCATATCAATATCACTTATAGTTTTCAAGACGTAGTCGCTACAAACTTCTTTTTTAAAAAATCTAATTTTAGCTGTGGCGGCCATCTTGAATTTCTGGCCGATCTGAAATTTTGCTAGGATCAATTAAACATTAAGAGCAACATTCCTGTAAAGTTTCATGAAAATCTGCCAAGTAGTTTCAAAGGATTAGTCGCTACAAGTTTTTACTATATAACTCTATGTAAACAAAGATGGCTGCTGGCAGCCATGTTTAATGTGAATCAAAACAATTTTTGACAAGGACCAACATCATGTCATGCTGATCATTTTACAAAAAGTCCAATATCAATATCACTTATAGATTTCAAGTAGTAGTCGCTACAAACTTGTATTTTGAAAATCTATTTTTAGCCATGGCAGCCATCTTGAATTTCCGGGCCGACCTGAAATTTTGCTAGGATCAATTAGACATCAAGAGCAACATTCCTGTGAAGTTTCATGAAAATCCGTCAAGTAGTTTCAGAGGAGTAGTCGCTACAAGTTTTCATTATATAACTCTATGTAAACAAAGATGGCCACTGGCAGCCATGTTTAACGTCGAATCAAAATAATGTTTGACTCTTATAACCATCATGTCATGCTGATCATTTTACAAAAAGTCCCATATCAATATCACTTTTAGTTTTCAAGACATAGTCGCTACAAACTTCTTTTTTAAAAATCTATTTTTAGCTGTGGCGGCCATCTTGAATTTCTGGCCGATCTGAAATTTTGCTAGGATCAATTAGACATTAAGAGCAACATTCCTGTAAAGTTTCATGAAAATCCGCCAAGTAGTTTCAGAGGAGTAGTCGCTACAAGTTTTTACTATATAACTCTATGTAAACAAAGATGGCCGCTGGCAGCCACGTTTAACGTCGAATCAAAACGATTTTTGATAAGGACCAACATCATGTCATGCTGATCATTTTAGAAAAAGTCCCATATCAATATCACTTATAGTTTTCAAGAAGTAGTCGCTACAAACTTGTATTTTGAAAATTTATTTTTAGCCGTGGCGGCCATCTTGAATTTCCGGCCTACCTGAAATTTTGCTAGGATCATTTAGACATCAAGAGCAACATTCCTGTGAAGTTTCATGAAAATCCGTCAAGTAGTTTCAGAGGAGTAGTCGCTACAAGTTTTCATTATATAACTCTATGTAAACAAAGATGGCCGCTGGCAGCCATGTTTAACGTCAAATCAAACGATTTTCGACATGGACCAACATCATGTCATGCTGATCATTTTAGAAAAAGTCCCATATCAATATCACTTATAGTTTTCAAGAAGTAGTCGCTACAAACTTGAATTTAAAAAATCTTTTTTTAGCTTTGGCGGCCATCTTGGATTTCACATCAACATGAATTTTTGCTAGGATCAACTAGACTTCATGGGCAACATTTCTGTAAAGTTTTATGAATATCCATCCAGTAGTTTCAGAGGAGTAGTCACTACAAATAAAAGTTAACGGACGGACGGACAGACGGACGGACGGACGGACAGACGGACGGACGACGGACGCCGCACCACGGCATAAGCTCTGCTGATCTCTGATCAGTAGAGCTAAAAATGTCAAGGGGCCGTAACTCCATCAAAAATCAACGAACCGGTGAAGATGCAATAGACACAGCAATGCTTCCTGCTAACATGGCGTTAACTAAAAAAAAAAAAATATGAAAAAAAATAAAACAAGAGGCCCAAGAGGGCCTGTGGACGCTCTACTGGCTAATATGGCTCTTATAACATCAATGAAGCAAGTGACTATCATCTTAAAGAGGCAAAATATAGCCATAACTCCGCCATTACTGGTCCGATCTGGCTAGTTTTCCAAGTTAATAAAAGTCAAAAAAAATTAAAATCAAAAAAAAAAGGAAAAAAAAATATATAAAAAAATATATATAAAAAAAAAAAAAAAAAAAAAAAGGAACAAAATTGATAAAGGACCATAAGCTTATAGCAACAGCAAAATATTAAATCTCTGACTCTTGCAGTTTCAGAGAAGAAGATTTTTTAAGTTTTTTTCCTATACATGTCTATGTAAAACATGTGACCCTTGGGGCGGGGCCAAATGTAACCCCAGGGTCACCATTTAAACAAAGTTGGTAAAGGACCATAAGCTTATAATAAATGTAAAATATCAAACCTCTGGCTCTTGTAGTTTCCAAGAAAAAATTTAAATTTTTTTTTTTATATAAGTCTATGTAAAACTGTGACCCTCGGGGTGGGGACAAATTTGACCCCAGGGTCACCATTTGAACAAACTTAGTAGAGGACCATAAGCTGATGCTACATGTAATACATGAGAGCTCTGTGCCATGTGGTTCCAAAGAAGAAGATTTTTTTCAGTTTTTCCCTATACAAGCCTATGTAAAACTGTGACCCCCCGGGTGGGGCCAAATGTGACCCCTGGGTCACCATTTGAACAAACTTGGTAGAGGACCACAAGCTTATAGCAAATGCAAAATATTAAACCTCTGGCTCTTGCAGTTTCAGAGAAGATTTCTTTCAGTTTTTCCCTATACATGTCTATGTAAAACATGTGACCCTTGGGGCGGGGCCAAATATGACCCAAGGGTCACCATTTGAACAAACTTGGTAAAGGACCATAAGCTTATAGTAAATGCAAAATATCAAACCTCTGGCTGTTGTAGTTTCCGAGAAGAAGACTTTTTAAAAATAAATCCTATATAAGTCTTTGTAAAACTGTGACCCCCAGGGCGGGGACAAATTTGACCCCAGGGTCAATATTTGAACAAACTTAGTAGAGGACCATAAGCTGATGCTACATGAAATACATGAGAGCTCTGTGCCTTGTGGTTTCAGAGAAGAAGGTTTTTTAAAGTTTTTTCCTATATGTCAATATGAAAAACATGCAAAACCTCAATATACAAAATTTGGACCCCCGGGGCACGGCCATTTTTGACCCCGGGGACTTTATTTGAACAAACTTGATAGTCTAGGCATTGGCGATCATTTTAAAGGAAAAACGGTTGAAATCTGTCCAGCGGTTCTGGAGAAGAAGATTTTTTAAGGTTTTGACCATATATGGTAATGGCAGCCATCTTGGATGTAGCACTGACCTAATTTTAACAAATCTAAAAAGCATTCATCTTAAGATCATCCACGTGAAGTTTGGTCAAAATTAGCCAAGCGGTTTCTGAGGAGAAGTTGTTTGAAGAAAAGTTAACGGACGACAGACGACAGACAGACGGACGACGGACGACAGACAACACACCATCCCATAAGCTCTGCTGGCCGTTGGCCAGTACAGCTAAAAAATATGAAAACTTTTTTTTTTTTTTTTATATATATCTATTAAAAAAAATATATATATATACTAATAATAATAGAACAAGAAATGTCACAGTAAGTGACAAATGCCCCCGAAGTGACCTGTAAGTGTGACCTTGACCTTGGAGCAATATGAAACCAACAGATATATTTCAAAATAATTTAAAAAAAAAATCAAACAAACAATAAAAATAAAATAAAATTTAAAAAAATAAATAAAAATCGCGACACGACGTCTTGTGGTGAGCAATTACGCGAAGTTATTTGAAAATCCGTCAATTATTGTCCGAGTTATGAAGCGGAGACGATTGTATAGACGAACGGATTTTGACCTTTGATCTCTAAGTGTGGCCTTGACCTTGGAGCCATGGACCTGGATTTTGTGCCCGACACGTCGTCTTGTTGTGGTGAGCAATTGTGCGAAGTTATTTGAAAATCCGTCAATTATTGTCCGAGTTATGAAGCGGAGACGATTGTATAGCCGAACGGATTTTGACCTTTGATCTCTAAGTGTGACCTTGATCTTGGAGCCATGGACCTGGATTTTGTGCCCGACACGTCGTCTTGTTGTGGTGAGCAATTGTGCGAAGTTATTTGAAAATCCATCCATTATTGTCAGAGTTATGAAGCAGACACGAGTGTACAGACGAACGATTTTGACCTTTGATCTCTAAGTGTGACCTTGATCTTGGAGTCACGGACCTGGATTTTGTGCCCGACACGTCGTCTTGTTGTGGTGAGCAATTGTGCGAAGTTATTTGAAAATCCATCCATTATTGTCAGAGTTTTGAAGCGGACACGAGTGTACAGACGAACGGACAGACAGTGCGACTACTATAAGTCACCCTTCGGGGGCATAAAAAGGCAAAACATCTGGTAAAGTTTGGTAAAGATCAGATAAAAAATGAAAGCCCTATCGTATTAACGAGGCAAAATATAGCATTTTTAACTAAATCAAGGGCCATAACTCTGCTGTTATTGGTCCGATCTGGCTGGTTTTCGAACTTGTGCAAGCTTTCATTGATATTAACTATCTGGTAAAGTTTGGCAAAGATCGGATGAAAAATGAAGGCCTTTGGCAAAAATCATCAGCTCCAAAAAGTAGGTCAAGGTCATAGATGAAATCCAGGCATCCAAAAAAAAGATGCACTACCGAAGACACAACTATGTCAAAATAGAATGTTTTCTTCCAAAGATTTAGCTATAAATTAGGTTTAAAACATCTAGTGCATAATTCTAGTTCATGAGAAAGTGATGTAAATGTAACAATTAAAGTTATCTGCCCTTTGTTTGGATGGTGAAGGTCACATCCACATTTGCTTTGTCACGTTGTATAAGCAAAGTTTGAAAGGTCTTAGTGCATACAGTTTGTGAAAAAGTGACCTAAACGCCAAAGTTGAAGATAAAAATTATAGGGTTATCTGACCTTGCTTGGAGGGTCAAGGTCACTTCCACATTTGCTTTGTCACGTTGCAATGTACCACTCAAGATACAACAATAAGCAAAGTGTTAAAGGTCTAGTGCATACAGTTTGTGAAAAAGTGACCTAAACGCAAAAGTTGAACCTAAAAATTATTAAGTTATCTGCCCTTTGTTTGGAAGGTCAAGGTCACTTCCACATTTCGCTTTGTCACGTTGCCATGTACCACCCAAGATACAACTATAAGCAAAGTCTGAAAGGTCTAGTGCATACAGTTTGTAAAAAAGTGACATAAACGCAAAAGTTGAACCTAAATATTAGTAAGTTATCTGCCCTTTGCTTGGAGGGTCAAGGTCACTTCCACATTTGCTTTGTCACGTTGTGATGTACCACCCATGATACAACTATAAGCAAAGTTTGAAAGGTCTAGTGCATAGAGTTTGTGAGAAAAGGACCTAAACGCAAAACTTGACGCCGCCGCCGCCGGAAAAGCAACACCTATGTCTCTCTTTTTCTTCGAAAAGGCGAGACAAAAAGCATACATACACACTTGTTTTTCTATGAAAACTCAAATTCACGGATGCCAGCATTTTGTTGACGTCATCGGGTGACGTCGTTTGTATCAACGGTATGTGACGTCACATATTTTTCAGACGGTAAATTGGGACTTTTTAGGTCGAAAATTTGTGACGTTAGCCAATGGAGCAACGCGTTACATACTAGTTGCATTCGAATTAGACATAGTGCTGTGTGGTGAGGTTGTAAAAAGGGTCCCGGCTCTACAAATCAGTAGTCTTATTATTTACTGTCCTTTTGTATCATTGTTCCAATTAAATATGACTTTATGGTAGATTATTGCTTAAGCCAGTGTTATGTAGCTTGAGAGGAGTTGCATCTTATATAGAGACCCAACAAAGCTGTAGATAAGCTGAGTTTTTGAGTATTTTACTCATTCTGTTGTAACAAAACCCCTCAGTTTTCTTAAAATTGTGAGTATCATTACTCATCAACTTACTGCAAAAACTCACATTTTTTAAAAATGGTGAGTATTATATTTGAAGTATTTTCCTGTTGAACAGTTTATTCCATATTTACATGATGAAAATTGTTCCAAGCATGTGTCTAAAATTAAGGTCATACAGTGTTTCTTTTGTTTTTACTTAACTTCCATTTTAATCAGAATTTTAATCATAGTCATTAAAATGTATTAATTCCCAAGTTGTTAAAATGTATTAATTCACATCCATTTTGAAAGCATGAACTTTTTCAAGCAATTGTTTAAACCGAACGAGTTGCTCGTTACTCATTCATTTTGAATCTGATGAGTAAATAATCATTAGTCAAAAATTATCTACAGCTCTGTCGAAAAAAACGAACCTGCAACATTCCTCTCCTGTTACTGCTTCAAAAGGATCCCCTTTTCTGTATTTAAAGGAACACACGGCAGTAGGTATTAAACAACTCAATATAACTAGATGGGTGTTCCACGGAACACTTGTATAGCCTGCCCTGTGCTTATTTCAGTTTGGTAAAGGTTGCAGGTTAAAGTTTTATGAAAAGGGGCTTAACTCTTCCAGAGGGCTGGCGTGGCGCAGTCGGTAGCGCGGAGGATTTGTAACCGGAGGCCCCGGGTTCAATCCTCCGTGGTGCCACTGAGTTCCGTCGGTGTGTTCTTGGGCAAGACACTTTCCCTTAGCCTCGTCCGTCGGATGGGGACGTAAACCGGGCGGTCCCGTGTATCGGTCTATCCTCCAAGCACGTTAAAGAACCATAGGAATCTATTCGATAATAAGAGTAGGGCGGGTTCCCGGATTCCAATGTATCCATCCCCTCTCTCTGGGGCGGCTCTAAATAACCTATACTGTGTTGATGAGCCGTTAAACAACATTCAATTCAATTAACTCTTCCAAATGAAAGTCAGCATTACTGGGCAAGTGTAACAACTTTCTTGGGTTTAGATGAAGATGTGTGTGAAGTTTCGTGAACATAGGTCAAATTTTTTTCAAGTTATGGCCAAGGTTAGGTTGCAGGTTAGTATGAACGGACGACCACAAACAATGACGATGACGGACAAAGTAATCCCTAAGTGTCTACCATGCTCACAGATGAAACAATAATCATTCCATTATTAATATATTCTTCAATATAATCAACAATTAATTATATGCAAAATAAATTTGCTTTGAAGTATTAAAACAATGATTAATAATGTGTTTGTTTGTATGGTGTTTTACGTCATTTTCAACACATGTAAGGTTGTATATGATGGTCCACTTTTTGTGGTGGATGCAGACAACCCACTTTTCCCGGGTAGAACCAGTACTGTACACCTCAAGCCATCTGTAAGAATTGACACTTCCTCACTTACAAGTCGAACTCCCAGTGGGATTCAAACCCGCAGCAGTGAGAGGCGAAGGTTTACAACGCAACGTCGTTAACCAATCGGCCACGGAGATGCTTCAATGATTAATAATGACTTGCAAATATGCAAATTATGAAGAAAAGCATCAAGATTGCTGTGTGTCTTTCTAATAGTATTTCCTCATGGAAAACAATAAAACCAGACTGGGAAAACAACATCAAAATGGGCCTAAGAAACCTTCTATGACAGTATAAACAATTTGTTTCCAAAAAACAGTTTCTTATCCCATTATTCTATGATGACATACATGAAGCATTATATTTACACATATTTTTGTTAACAGAAACAGTATCAAAGTAATTTTGTTAACAACAAGAGGTCAATGACCTTGAAGCTCTACTGATTGATTTTGTTTTCAGGAAGAAGTCGCTACAAACTTGTTTTTGAAAATCTATTTTTAGCAGTGGCGGCCATTTTGAATTTCCGGCCGACCTGAAATTTTGCTAGGATCAATAAGACATCAAGAGCAACATTCCTGTAAAGTTTCATGAAAATCCATCAAGTAGTTTCAGAGGAGTAGTCGCTACAAGTTTTCATTATATAACTCTATGTAAACAAAGATGGCCGCTGACAGCCATGTTTAACATTGAATCAAAATAATGTTCGACTTGGATAACCATCATGTCATGCTGATAATTTTAGAAAAAGTCCCATATCAATATCACTTATAGTTTTCAAGAAGTAGTCGCTACAAACTTATTTTTTTTAAATCTATTTTTAGCTGTGGTGGCCATCTTGAATTTCTGGCCGATCTGAAATTTTGCTAGGATCAATTAGACATCAAGAGCAACATTCCTGTAAAGTTTCATGAAAATCCGTCAAGTAGTTTCAGACGAGTAGTCGCTACAAGTTTTCAATATATAACTCTATGTAAACAAAGATGGCCACTGGCAGCCATGTTTAATGTCGAATCAAAATAATGTTCGACTCGGATAACCATCATGTCATGCTGATCATTTTAGAAAAAGTCCCATATCAATATCTCTTATAGTTTTCAAGAAGTTGTCGCTACTAACTTATTTTTTAAAAATCTATTTTTAGCCGTGGCGGCCATCTTGAATTTCCGGCTGACCTGAAATTTTGCTAGGATCAATTAGACATCAAGAGCAACATTCCTGTGAAGTTTCATGAAAATCCGTCAAGTAGTTTCAGAGGAGTAGTCGCTATAAGTTTTCATTATATAACTCTATGTAAACAAAGATGGCCACTGGCAGCCATGTTTGACGTTGAATCAAAACGATTTTCGACAAGGACCAACATCATGTCATCCTGATCATTTTAGAAAAAGTCCCATATCAATATCTCTTATAGTTTTAAGAAGTAGTCGCTACACTTATTTTTTAAAAATCTATTTTTAGCCGTGGCGGCCATCTTGAATTTCCGGCCAACCTGAAATTTTGCTAGGATCAATTAGACATCAAGAGCAACATTCCTGTGAAGTTTCATAAAAATCCGTCAAGTAGTTTCAGAGAAGTAGTCGCTACAAGTTTTCATTATATAACTCTATGTAAACAAAGATGGCCGCTGGCAGCCATGTTTAACGTCGAATCAAAATGATTTTCGACAAGGACCAACATCATGTCATGCTGATCATTTTAGAAAAAGTCCCATAGCAATATCCCTTAGAGTTTTCAAGAAGTAGTCGCTACAAACTTGTTTTTTAAAAACCTATTTTTAGATTTGGCGGCCATCTTTGATTTCACATCTACATGAATTTTTGCTAGGATCAACTAGACTTCATGGGCAACATTTCTGTTAAGTTTCATGAAAATCCATTCAGTAGTTTCAGAGGAGTAGTCGCTACAAAAAAAAAGTTAACGGACGGACGGACAGACGGACGGACGGACAGACGGACGACGGCATAAGCTCTGCTGATCTCTGATCAGTAGAGCTAAAAACAGTAGCACAGTATATGCTATTTATTTGTTCATAAGCAGGAAATATAGTCGGCACATTGACTTTACCTCAACCTGATCCTGAACCTTGTATTTCTTTAAAATTTTTGGACAACCGGTGATATCCAGGATGAGAAAGAACATGTTCGCCAGCCAGAAAAAAGCAGTCGACACTATGAAGGATCCTGTAAGTATATATATATATATATAAAGCAACATGTTGCAAATTTATATGTATGTATTGTCATTATGTTTTAGAATAAACAATTTAAAAATGTGGAGGAGTTTTAACAAAGCTGTTTTCACACAAAATGAAAACAAAAGGCTTTATGATTGTTATCTCATATCAATAATTATATGTGCATCTTGTCATGTTACCCAACTTTGAAGATAATCCCTCAAAAAATGTTGAAGTTAGGCCACCGGATGTTTTGACATAAAATTCAAATAACAAAGGGTCAGATCATGTTCACTTGATTTTAAATGCCAAGAAATATGCCCAGCTTGGCATTAGAACACATTTAAGGATTTACATATTTAATTAAATCTTAACTTCAAAACTGATCTATAAATAACTGATTGTGTAGGTTGTAGTCTAGTTTTGGGATTATTTAAAAAACAGTCTACTGTTTCATAATAATATCTGTACTAATATGAATAAAGAAAGCACCATCTTACCAGGTCCAACTACCAGAAAATCGTTCTTATTGAACCATTCCAAATACATGTAGTCCCAGCAGCTCTGCCAAAAACTACCAGATGCTCCCCAGATACGGTGAATATGCCTGAAATTCAGAACTAGATGGGTGTTCCGCGGAACATGCGTGTCGCCTGTCAGCGCTTTGTCAGTGTAACAATGTTTTTTGGACCTGGATAAATGACCTTGACAAACTGGCCTGGCTAAATTTTCGTGAAGAAAAAAATTAGTATTTAACCCATACAATGACCTTCAGTGTGACCTTGACCTTTATATTTTAGTATGGTCATGTCGATATTGAAAGTCTGATGAAGAAATATCAAGAAATGAGAAAGTTATAACCAACGTTAAGTTTTTGTGAAGAAAATGAGTATTTAACCAATATAATGACCTTCAGTGTGACCTTGACCTTTATATTTCAGTTTGGTCATGTCGATGTTGCCATGATGAGTATATATTGAAAATTTGATGAAGAAATATCAAGAAATGAGAAAGTTATAACCAACGTTAAGTTTTCCTGAAGAAAAAAACGAGTATTTAACCCATATAATGACCTTCAGTGTGACCTTGACCTTTATATTTTAGTATGGTCATGTAGATGCTGTCATGATGAGAAGATATTGAGTCTGATGAAAAAATATCAAAAATGAGAAAGTTATAACCAACGTTAGGTTTTTGTGAAAAAAATGAGTATTTAACGCATATAATGACCTTCAGTGTGACCTTGACCTTTATATTTTAGTATGGTCATGTTGATGTTGTCATGATAAGTATATATTGAAAGTTTGATGAAGAAATATCAAGATATGAGAAAGTTATAACCAACTTTTAAGTCTTCGTGAAGAAAAAAATGAGTATTTAACCCATATAATGACTTCAGTGTGACCTTGACCTTTATATTTTAGCATGATCATGTTGGTGTTGTCGTGATGAGTATATATTGAAAGTTTGATGAAGAAATGAGAACGTTATAGCCAACGTTAAGTTTTCGTGACGGACAGACGACATAGTGATCCCAATGTTTTGCATTTTTCTTCGTTAAGTTTTCGTGAAGAAAAAAACGAGTATTTAACCCATATAGTGACCTTCAGTGTGACCTTGACCTTTATATTCTAGTATGTATTGAAAGTTTGATGAAAAAATATCAAGAAAGTTGGAAGTTATAGCCAACGTTTCAAGTTTTCGTGACGAACTGACGGACAGACTGACGACAAAGTGATCTCTATGTATCGCATTTTCTGCGCAAAGGCGACACAAAATCAGTGCTTACTTACATACACATACAGGACATTCAGGTTACTTAGAGCCAGTCCGGAGAGAGCGGACAGATACATAGGAATTACAAAACCTACTCCTCTTAATACTAACAAATAGATTCCTTAAAAAATTGTTCTTTTAACATACTTTTACCTGCTCAGAGTATAGACTAGACTCAGATACATGGGACCGCTTGGTTTATGTCCTACCTACTTACTATATTTCTTATAACTGCTGGTGGAACTCCACATATACATTCTCTTGCTTTAACTTTATTAAACGATGGCATATCTACTTAGTATAACCATAGACATCAATGGTATCTATGTCTATGGTATAACAGTAAATTATTCGCATCCTTTTTAAAAAGTATGCAGTCTAAAACAAAGCGAAAATAAATGGATAATATTCAGATAATTACCAATGAAATGAGTTTCTGGCAGCCGCAAACAGCAGCAGGCAAGTTCCCACGATGACAAAGGCCTTTTTCACAGAATCAAATATTTTTGATCCTTTCGATTCCACCTCTGTTTGGGAAGAAACAGCATCCTCCAATTGGGAATGATTGGCGTCCTCCATTTGGGAAGAAATGGCTTTTGGTTGATTTTCCATGGCAGTTAACATTTCTCACCTATAAAAAGAAAACATATTCAGTTAAAGTTTGCATATAACTAAAAGTATTTCTTTGAAATTTGTGTCCATTTGAACAATTAATTTAAGTAGTTGATTAAAATATAAAATCTATATTCGTTTATTGTTGTGTTCATTTATTTGACAAGATGAAAGTGTCCGACTGTACCATACTCCTGGTAAAATAGTGGATGGCACAATCGGACACGTTAATAATTTGGGAAGAAATGGCTTTTGGTTGGTTCTCCATGGCAGTTAACATTTCTCACCTAAAAAGAGAAAACATATTCAGTTGTTCTTGGGCAAGACACTTTCCCTTAGCCTCTTCTGTCGGATGGGGACGTAAACCGGACGGTCCCGTGTATCGGTCTATCTTCCCAGCACGTTAAAGAACCATAGGAATCTATTCGATAATAAGAGTATGGCACAGTTCCCGGATTCCTATTTATCCTTCCCCCCTCTCTGGGGCGGCTCTAAATAACCTATACTGTGTTGATGAGCCGTTTAAGAACATGCAATACATCAGTTAAAGATTGCATTAACTAAAAGTATTTATTATAATGTTTTTTATTACCGGTATATACTTTCCAGTGAAATAGTGGATTTTATGATTAAAACTAGACGGGTGTTCCGCGGAACACGTGTGTCGCCTGTCAGCGCTTTGTCAGTATAACAAGGTTTTTTGGACCCCGATAAATGACCTTGACAAACTGGCCTGAGTAAAAACAATGAGTATTTAACCCATATAATGACCTTCAGTGTGACCTTGATTTTTATATTTTAGTATGTTCAATCATGTCGATGTTGTCATGAGTACATATTGAGTTCGATAAAGAAATGACAAAGTTATAGCCAACATTAAGTTTTCGTGAAGAAAAAATGAGTATTTAATCATATAATGACCTTCAGTGTGACCTTGACCTTTATATTTTAGTATAGTCATGGTGATGTTGTCAGGATGAGTATATATACTTAAAGTTTGATGAAGAAATATCAAGAAATGACAAAGTTATAGCCAACGTTAAGTTTTCGTGAAGAAAAAAAGGAGTATTTAACCCATATAATGACCTTCAGTGTGACCTTGACCTTTATATTTTAGTATGGTCATGTCGATGTTGTCATGATAAGCATATATTGAAAGTTTGATGAAGAAATATCAAGAAATGAGAAAGTTATAGCCAACGTTAAGTTTTCGTGACGGACGGTCTGACTGACGACAAAGTGATCCCTAGGACAACCTTATATTGTCATTGTTTGTGTTTCACATGTGAAAATATATGACGTCATGCAACTGTTGACATTGTTTACGTTGTTTTCATTGTTTTGGCACATTATTTTTTTTTCTGCATAATTATTGTTGGTTGTGAGTATATAATAAATAGAATATTTGTTAGTTTCTCGTGAATATAGGACTTATTTTCATCTCGAAGTGACGTGCTCGAAGTGAGAAAACTGAAATAATTTCACTCTTGCTAAAGCACTCGTGAAAATTTGATTTTTCTCACTTCTTGATGAAAATAAATCCTATGTATTCACTCAAAACAAACCAATATCCTCTACATAGTATTGGAGTCGGACTTAAAAAGAAGTACCTAATAACATTTACATTTACTGATCAATTTTTAGTGTTTACAGGTAACATGGCTAAAAAAAAAGAAAAAGAAATTGAGCATTCGTTGAAAAAAAAGTATGTCTTCTTAAATCTAGCTGTCAATAGGGGTGTGTTATACATGTATGTATAGTATATATCCTAATACAGCCACTGACCAAATTTGAAAGTAAATTAGTATCACTTATAGTCTTAAAGATAGTGTTGAATAATGGGTAGCGCTACGACTGATTGACCAGTGTCAGAATTATGTGCCTGCGGGGTATCATGTCTAGTGTCTACTACGGCGTGGTATTCCAGTTAAGAAACCATTAAGTTCGCTGCTTCAAGTAGACATATCATCACATCACACACAAAAACACACAGATAAAAGTCCAGACTCTATTGTGCCTAGGACGCCTGTCGTAGGCAGACGGACTATAAACCTTAGAAATACACACACACACAAAAGATTTTTAGCAATTTAATGTTCTGTTTTTCGCAATTTAACTTTTTTACCCATTTGCTTTTGAATGCGAGTGCCAATATTTTCAACTTGCAAAATTAAATTGAATTCTTACTGGCATTTTTTTTCTTCTTTCGGCCAGAGATTAAAGGCTCTGTGTCAGTCAAAGACATTTCTGTGCATACACTACTTAAGGACCGTAGGTATATTAGATTGTGTTGTAAAATGCAACTACTTCCTTTCATTATTTGAGAAATCGATCAATCATGCCAAGTCTGTACAGAAAAGATGTAAAAAAAGATTTCAACTGTCATTTTCTCAAAACATCTCACATTTTGCAAGTTTGCCTAGCTGTATTATATGTATAGTATATTCCCTAATACACCGTACATACCAAATTTCCTCTAATGATAGCGCCCAGGCGCTATGCAAAGCGCAAAGGGGGCACTACTATTACGGTTCAAATCTTCAATATATTTCACCTCCTTTCCCGAGTGTTTCCTTACAGAATTACTATACGGCGATCTTTTACTGTGACACCGGTATTGACTAAACCTAAACCCGACAATATACTGAGTATATCACTGTCATCACTCTGTATCTGTATGATAGAATATCCGTCGAGCTTGATGATTACAACATGGTTTGGTTGCGTATGAATTAAATAATAATAAAAGATAAATAATAAATTGAAAGAAAAGCTGTAATTTGTATTGATGATGATAGCGCTTTAAGGTTTATGTCACAGACCATACCGTGTTGTGGTTAAAAAACTCCCGTAATCAAATCCATAAGCGGTAAAGACGAAACAACGGGGTTTGATGATTTGCAACTTCCGGTTTTACGACAATACGTTCTGTATTTTATTACTAACTATGGCAGCCTAAATATGTTTTTAAGAACAACAGCGCAATAGTTAATGATAAACGTAAACACTGAAGCATACATTAGGTCACTGCTTTTCACTTCAAGTTGTCTGCCATCTCCTGGTGGATTGAGCAGCTGGGAAGGCAGACAACCGTTTATCTGTTTTAACCCCCACGCATGGCTATCATGTTCAGTTATGAGCGTACGCCATTATAATAAAAGAAGAAGAAACAATATTGTTTAAGTAGTTGTTTTATCAAGTTCTAAATTGTTTCAATTCCGTCAATGAGATCTTGTTTGTCCTGGTACGTTTCTGTATATTTGGGGGCCATTCTGGAATTCAAAGATTTTCGGGTACTTTTCTGTATACATAAATATACCCTGGATACCTTTCTTTAGTACCCGATCAGTGCTCAAGAAATAGGATAGCCCGACGCCCGGGGCTCCTCGAAATCCATTCCGGGCCTGTCTCATTTTGCAGACGAGGAGCCCGTCGGGCCTGTCTTAAAAAAAAAAAAAAATCCCCAAAAAAATCAGTTTTACTGGATCTCAAGCTCAAGTTCCTCAAGATAAAATACTCCGATGTGTATTGTGTGAACTGTGAAAACACTTGCAATAAAGTAATTAAAATGTGTTATACACACATTGAAACAATAAGAAGTTTGAATATTTTGCCTGGCTTCGTGTCGGCAGTTTGTCACAACTTTGAGGTCGACAATTGTTGACATAAAACTCATTATTCTGCTATTAGGGTTGTGTTTTCTTTCCTTCGTGATAAGAAATACCATTTTTGTCATTAAAACCACACTAATGCATGAAAAAAAATCGTTATTGATGGTATTTCGATTGAATGTTTGTGAAATGTTCGGGCCGTAAAAGTGCGGTGTCATAGTAGTTCGGATGGTACATAATTTCGGATATATTTTTTTTTACATAATCAAATAAGAAAAACTGTCCTTTACAAATACATGTTGGTGGAAAACTATATATATACTGTATATGTATAAATACAGATATAAAGTATATTTCTATTCATTATTTAAGGTGTAAGGAGTTCCTGGAATCCTACTTTTATTAATAAATGAATTCTAGTCTAGGCTCCTAATTCTTTACTTGGAGAAAGTGGTGACAAAAATAAAAAATATAGCCAGAGGAGGCTCTGATAGTCTCATAAAACCTGATTAAATATTTGGCTCCAAGTTTAGCTCCAGTCACCAAGTCGGCTCTGATTATTATCGTTTGGCAAAAGTGCTAGTACTCTCCTTTGCATTGGTTATAAATTACTATGTAATATTCTATTCTAACATATTTTAAACGAAATGGTAAATAAGTCCGCTGACCAGGGAGCATAAAGTGGTAGCAAAAAGAAAAATATAGTCAGAGGAGGTTCTGAGCTTGATTAATACATACGTAACAAAATTAATGTGTGCTATAAAAGTGAATAAAGACACATTTCCAATAAGAAAAAAATATTGGACCTTTCCATTTTAAATCAGGGCCTGTCCATTTCAAATCAGGGCCTGTCCATTTTAAATCGGGGCCTGTCCATTTTCAGAAGCAACAAGCCCTGGGCCTGTCTCTTAAAATAATTTTCTTTGAGCACTGCCGATATGACAACGACCCCATCAGCTATACTGATAGAACTTCAACGTGTACCTAATTTCCTCTTCAATTAATTTTCTTTATTATTATTCTGTGATAAAGAATCTATTTCTCTGGTTTAGAAACAAACTCTTGTTACTTCAGATTTAACAATTTTCAGTAGTGTTGGGAATCGGCCGAAAATTCATGATCGATCATCAGAATATTTAACCGACCGATGATCGATCATTAATCGATTAAACATGGCTGCTATAAAAGACAAGTGTAAGCCTTTTTCAAACTATAATGAAGAAAAGAATCACATTTCAAGTATGTTCTTGTAATAAAGGAACTGAATGAAACTGACCAACATATATTTTTTAAAAAAATATGTGAATCACTGATTACTTGTTGCAAAATTATAACTCATTTTATTTTCTTGTATATTTTAGTACAAGAAAATGAAATAAACCATAATTTTCAACAACCGAGTAAAGTTGATCATGAAAAATTTAAATCAATTAATCAGATCAAAGGCATAACTGATTGATGATCAATCAAATTGAATAATCAGAACAACACTAATTTTCAGTAACCCATATCACAGATTCACCCTTTTGCCATTATCTTGTTTTTCGCGAGATTTCGAGTTCGGGGTGTCTCAAATATAACTCTGTTTAGTGAATATACAGTGTTTATTTGTTTTAGACAAATTTTAGAACGTATCATGCAAAAATATCGTGTGAGTGCTGTTTCTGGTTGTGTTAGTAATTTAAGCTGTGAGAATATTGATCTTTTCTGGGGTAAATGGCTTTTTTATTGCCATTATAATGATACCTTGCAGTGTTTTTTTTATGCCTAATTTGGGGCCATTATTCGGCCCCATCCACAATGCCAAAAAGTATACGTTTTTCACAATTATATCCAAAAAATTCACAATCTGAAGAAAAAAAACAGGCAGTAAGGATACTAGTCTTAATATAAACTGGTGTCAAAACTAGTCTGTATTTACCAAAAACAAAACTTAAAACCAAGGGATATTAAACTGTGAAAATAAAATTGAAAAAAGTTTCTTTTTCTTTTGTTATAAATATTTCACAATTTCTAGAAAAATGCTGCTATTTTTCACAATGGCACAGGCACAGGCTGCATTCAAAAAACACTGCATTGAAACTGAAAGGAGGTAGATGTGCGATATTCTCAAATATCATACTGCTTGTGTTTCGTAAATTATTTAAAGTAATAAGCTTTACTTATTTCACTTAAATAAGTAAGTCCCTGCATTTTAATCACACTTAACATGTTATATATATAAACAAGTTATATATATATAACTTTCTTGTAAACAGGAACGGTTCATATTAATCTTTTCTACCAGTAGTTTGAGAGTCCAATACTGTACATTCGGAGTTTTAAATTCACCACTTAAACATGATAAGTATATAAATTCTCCTTTAAATAATGTTCATAAAAGTATATTCCACGAACGAATATGTATCGCAAAAAGTAAATTACTGTTGATAATTGTTACGACAATTATTATGTAAAATAATTAACAGGACTCTGCACTATAATGTTATTCCTACCACAGTATAAATCATAAGACCTACATAGATCTATAGCCATGCCAAAAACAATTAATTGAACAGTTGTTAGTGGGTTTTTTCCCCCTCATCGTATGGCACAAATTAAAATTTGACACAATTATAGTATATATTAGATGTCAACACCCATAGCCAGTGTTTGTGATTTATGACCTCTTTGATCTAAAAAAAATATCGTGCTTAGGACAGCCAATTAGCCACGGGGTATTGCATTATTACGATTGGAGAAACCCTTTATCTTTTGATTGCAATAAACAACCTGTAAATAAAACCCAACATAAGCGACTGTTCAGTTAATTGTTTTTAGCATGGCTATATATCTATGTAGGTCCAATGATTTATGAAATCTTATAGTAGGAATAAAAAATATATTGCAGAGTTCTGTTAATTATTTTATATTTGCCATAACAATTATCAACAGTAAATGACTTTTTTCAATACATATTCGCTTGTGGAATATACTTTTATGAACATTACTTAAAGGAGAATTTACAGACTCTCAAACTACTGATGCTTAATTATTCTTTTATTTTTTATTTTATAACCGGTAGACAAGATAATATGAACCGTTGCTGTTTCCAAGACAGTTATATATATAACTTGGTAAATATGATTAAAATGCAGGTACGTATTTAAGTGTAATAAGTAAAGTTAATTACTTTAAATTATTTATTAACCACGAGGATTATGATCCTTGAGTAACGCACATCTACCTACTTTAAACACGAGGATTATGATTTTTAAGTAACGCACCTCTACCTACTTTCGGTTTCAAGGTATCATTATAATGGCAATATAAAGGCCATTTTACGCAGAAAAGGTCAATATCCCGACAGCTTATATAATTATTTACACAACTAGAAACAGCACTCGCACGATATTTTTGCATGATAAGTTCTAAAATGTGTCTAAAACAAATAAACACTGTATACTCACTATACAGAGTTAGTGTTGAGGCACCCCGACTCGAAATCTCGCAAAAAACTAGAAGATTTGATAATGGCAAAATCGAATACCGGTTTTAAAAAGAAAGTCTTATATAAGACTTTTTTTTTCAAAACCGGTAATTGGCGGTATCTGTGACCCATATCACACGTTTATGATAACCACAGGAACTGGTCACTTTTAATTTTTGCCTTCTATTATTATATTTAGACAATTATAATAATAGAAGGCAAAAACACTGGCACTGGAGCCGCAGATATTATATAAAAAAAACACAAAAAAAACGATATCCCCCTATTACCTATATAAAACATGGTAGACATCTTTGATATGATCAACCTCGTTTCGAAGGCTGAATCTTTTTCAAATTACATAATTGATTCAAATCCTCTACACAGTTCGTTAGGTCTGACTCACATTTATCACATTAAATTCACAGTTTGTACGAAAACGCACGCTGTGCGGAGAAATTTAGATAAATTCGTCGATTTCTGCCATAACAACATTTCCTACCTGATCCGCACTTCCGGTATTATCGAGATGTTCCGAATGCCCAATAGGATCACAGTTACAAAGACCCATTCGCAACTTCTCGAATATTTAACTGTTTGTACAGACGATACTTGATTAGTCTTGATCATCTTTGATGTTTGATCGTAAATACAAATGTTTGTCTTGAAAACAAGCAATCGTCGCAGATGATCTAGACTAATCAAGTCTCGGTTGTACAAACAATTAAATATTCGAGAAGTTAGTACAGCCGGAAGTGCGTATCAGGTAGGAAATGTTGTTACGGCAGAAATCGGCGATTTTACTTAAATTTCTCCGCACAGCGTGCATTTTCGTACGAACTCTGAATTTAATGTGATAAATGTGAGTCAGACCTAACTCAATTCTGTAATTTGACAAAGATTCAGCCATCAAAACGAGGTTGGTCATATCAAACATGTCTACCATGTGTCATATAGGTAATAGGGGGATATCGTGTTTTTTTTACATAATATCTGCGGTTCCAGTGCCAGTGTGCAAAAATTAAAAGTGATCAGTTCCTGTGATGATAACAATGTCTCATGTATTCTAACAGTATTTAATAGATGGTGCTAATATTTGATGTGCTCTCAATAATTCCTAATCAGTATTCCAGTACACGTAGAACATATGCACAATCGGGTAGAAATATATTTTACGCATCTACGTCCACGGTCCAAGGTCCAGACAAACGTTATATAACTTATAATTTGCCACCTTTTTGGTCAACAGAAATTACAAATAAAACCTTTTCCTCATATTTTTCCTAAATAAATTTGTCATTTTCACGGGAAAATAAACCCAATGTTGGTTTAAATGCCTTTAACATTACCAGAAAAAGTTATTTAAGATGATATTTGCTGAGAATGGTCGACCTTTCTCTTTTTCTGTCAAGCTTTGTTGTTGTTCTGCTTGTTGCTGCCCTACGCATGCGCTTCCGTGTAATCTTCCGGGTGGTAGTTTATTTTCCGGGTGATTTTCCGGGATGCCGAGCTATTCTAAACGGTACATTTATTATAATACGGGCTAAGCTCGACCTGCCGAGAAATGCAACATATAATATAACACAATAATATGACACATGGTAGACATGTTTGATATGAAGGCAGGTCGGGCGAAGTCCGACTATAGGTTACACGTATGCATGGAAATGATTATGGTAAATACTCACTAACTAACGCTACTAATTTTCATTTTCTTAAAAAATGCGAGCCATTCCGCCATTTTGAAACTTCCGGTCTCGTTTTTGACCAGCTTCCTGTCTCACCGTGAAGTCAAAAAGACGTGATTAACAATTGAAAGCAATTGAAAGCAAAAAGTAACTTACCGGCGTTTTATTATGAACAGAAATAATGAAATTTAAAGAATGCTTCCATTTTTTTGCGGGATTTCTGTCGATTTTGGTACAACGTAATTGGCGTTATTTCTAAAATACACATTCGCAAAATCTCGATCAATCCCAGTACAATTGACCGAGACAGAACAAATGTACTTATAAACAGGACCACTCGACTTGAAAAGTCAGGGAAATTTGTTGTTTTTTCAAGGTCAGGGAATTTTGGAAAATAGTCGGGGAAATTTGAAATATCTAAAAGTCAGGGAAAAGTCAGGGAAATTGGGATTTTGTGTTGAAGAAGTTGTTTTAGTGGCTATGGCAGTCTTCAGATAAGTGAACAAATTTAAAGTTTTAAGACTAAACTTTTAGTTTCTTAAGGATAACAATTTTTCATCAACTAGTACATTCTAGTACTAGTACTTTCTATCAGAAATTCATATTTAATATCTTGGTTTGCTGCCAAATTGTTGGTGCAGAAGTCTAAGTCAAGTCAATTACAACATCTTGAATTCTACAATGAATGTAGGCTATAGTGTTTCTCCAGAAGCTTGCAACCAAGTTGCTTGAAAGATGTCCTCTCCAGTACCCTATTGTAAGGTACCTGGCATCTTTGAACCCTGTGTTCATGGTCAATGACTCAGATGCAGCAATATCATGCATGTCAAAACTACTTGAAAAACTGATTGCTTGCAAGATAAGAAATGCTGAAGATTGTGACAAGATTTTGCAGCAGTATAAGAGGTGGCTTGCACATATAACGAGACATCAGGAAGACGAATTCAGAACATATTCACCTGCTGAAAATGACCTAGATGTGTTCATGTACAGATGCTTCGGAGACAAACCTAAGTATAAGGAATTGTTCAAGGTTGTCAAGGACATGCTTATACCGACACATGGCCAGTCCTGTGTAGAAAGAGGGTTTTTGGTTAACAAAGATGTACTTGGCATGAACATGAATGAAGAAACCTTGATTGCATACATGCGAGCTTATGATGGGGTTAAGAGTGATCAACGTCCTCTAGAAGAAATGGTCAACAAAGAACTTCTTGTTGAATGCAAACATGCACACTTGAGGTATTCGAGTCACCGACAACAGAAGAAAGCACTTACTGCTGCTACAGAGGAAGCAAAGACAAGGAAGGAAGTAATGGATACACTCAGTGACGAGAAAACTAAGGCCTCTAAACTGAAGAAGTTAACAGTTGAGTTACTGGCAGAGGCAGATGAGTTGGCCAAGAATGCCGAAAAGGAAAACAAAATGAGTCTGCTAGTCAAGTCCAATGCACTGAGAGACAAGTCTGATCTCAAAAGGAAAGAGTTGGAGGACAAAATTAAAAACATTGACCACCTCCAGAAGAAGTTACAATTAATGTGATTATAGACAAGTCTCATCGCAAAAGGAAAGAGTTGAAGGACAAAAATAAACCCAAGAAGTTATAATTAATGTAATTAGGTGTACATTACATACATAGTTTTAACCATTATTCAATGATTGTGTATCTTCACATTACATGTTTGTTGATCATTTTGTGATCCCAATATCATTTTAGGTACACTGAAATCTAAAAGTTTCTTGACTGTCAAACCTTGCTAAAGAATATTAAGTGTACATTTTAGATTTATATTTAGAATAAAATTCTATCTTTTATTGGTCATTTTTGTAATGCAGCTCTTTGGGCCAGCCATTCAAGCTTCTTTTACTGTATTATTATGTAAACAAATTATTTTGCTGGATCACATGAAGTATTGTGTCAAAGTTTGTCTCCATACTCGAGTATCTCCATACTCAAGTGATTCTTAAGATACATCCATTGTAATGGTCAATAATGGAAAAGATGGAAGTGTAAAGAAACTTTTAGATCTCAGTGTATATATATATATGTTATCATGTTACCATTGTACTTTTGCGGAAGTCAACTTTAGTATTGTCGTTTTTAAGCTCAATAGTTTATGTAATAAATAAAGTGGGTGGATCGGACGGCTGTAGGGGTGGAGGAGGCCGTTAATTTTAGGTATTTTGTCTAGGAATTAGAAAAAATACCTAAAATTGTAGTCAAGGAAATTTTTATTTAGTCAGGGAAAAGTCAGGGAAATTTATTAAAGACTGAGAGTGGCAACCCTGATAAAGGGAGGCTACTTTGACTGTTTAAAAAGAACACGTTCAAAACACGGCGAGATTTCCGGGTTCTCCGTCGAATTTTAAATGAGTTCCGAGTAGGTGAGTTTTACTGCAATAATATGGGGAAAAATACTTTTTTTGAAACGGAATGGGTCAAATTTTGGCCCTTATTACACAAATTGATAACAGCAATGGTGATTAAATGTAACATATTTTTTTAAATATGAAACAGGCACTGCATAGATAACGGGCAAAGTACTGTGATACAATTAATATTCACCCTTTTGCCATTATCAAATCTCGCTCTCGTTTTTCGCGAGATTTCAAGTTTGTGGGGTCTCAACAATAACTCTGTATAGTGAATATATGGGCAGTGAAGTAATAAGATCGAGCTCTTATTACTTCACTGATATGGGGAGTGGGGTTAGAATTTGATGATAACAGGTAACAAAGATTAAATAAATATTCACTAAACAGATAACAAAAAATAAATTTCACCAATAACAGCTAAAAGAAAGAAAAAATGCCCCCTACACCCCCACCACCCCTCCCCTCCTCACAACCAAGGCATTTTTACTAGTTTTGGAAAGGGGCCTCTAAATTGGGGAAAGATCCATGGCTGGGGAATGAAATTTCCAGAGTTAATTAAGTCTAAAAGATGGGGGAAACTGCATGATTTTCAAAGAAATTTGGGTGGGGAAGGGCCCTTATTCAGACTGCTGCGAAGAAGGGTAAAAAGGCCTCAACTACCTACCAACTACTACCTATGAGTCTCATTCATTTAACATAGAAAAACAACCTAAGCATTTTGATGGATATTTATTCCAACAAATATAACCTAGATATTCCAATTTTATTTATACACTTACACGCCATTGGACTTAATTATGGATTTAAGACCCCATGTATCCCCACACATCATCCACATATCCACTTCCACAGGAACTGGTCACTTTTAATTTTTGCCTTCTATTATTATAATTGTCTATAAAGGACTTTAATGGGAAATTTTGGAAAATGCTGGTGTTCTTTTTCAGAGGTCAAGCAGACGTTCGAAACAATCTCAGTTACATGCACACTATATACTAACATGTGCAGAAATAAATTTCCTATCCAACAATACCTTTCTTCCTACGATCCCTTGTAAATCGCTGAGATATCCGAGTTCAAAGTCACCAAAGTGCAATTTCAGGCTGCTCGTCGTTTGTTTATGTCCCCTATGTAAACAAATGAAATTTACCGAAAATCAGGTGTCCGTTAATTTCGGCGCAGTATTCCAGCTTCAAATCACAACCATTTCACTAAAGTAAAGCATCGATACGTAAATAAATCCATATTTTATCAGTTTGCATAGTCCGTATCACGAGAAAGTCACACAACAACGAGTATTTCGCCACTTGTTATCGGCACTAGCAGACTTTACAAATGAAACCGCCATTTTCAAATGAATTACGGGGCCGAATGACGTCATAATGCGAACCTAACAGCTATGGTAAAAAAAAATACTTTTTAAAATTATTCTTGAATATATTATTAAATACGCTTGTGCTTATCCATAACACTATTATTGATTATAATAGTGTTATGGATAAGCACAAACGTATTTTCTAATATATTCAAGAATAATATTAAAAAGTAAAAATACTTACCATAGCTGTTAGATTCGCATTATGACGTCATTCGGCCCCGTAATTCATTTGAAAATGGCGGTTTCATTTGTAAAGTCTGCTAGTGCCGATAACAAGTGGCGAAATACTCGTTGTTGTGTGACTTTCTCGTGATACGGACTATGCAAACTGATAAAATATGGATTTATTTACGTATCGATGCTTTACTTTAGTGAATTGGTTGTGATTTGAAGCTGGAATACTGCGCCGAAATTAACGGAATTAACGGACACCTGATTTTCGGTAAATTTCATTTGTTTACATAGGGGACATAAACAAACGACGAGCAGCCTGAAATTGCACTTTGGCGACTTTGAACTCGGATATCTCAGCGAATTTACGAGGGATCGTAGGAAGAAAGGTATTGTTGGATAGAAAATTTATTTTTGCACATGTTAGTATATAGTGTGCATGTAACTGAGATTGTTTCGAACGTCTGCTTGACCTCTGAAAAAGATCCCCAGCATTTTCCAAAATTTCCCATTAAAGTCCTTTATAGACAATTATAATAATAGAAGGAAAAATTAAAAGTGACCAGTTCCTGTGTCCACTTCCCACAAAAAGAATAAATAATAAACATGTTGCTAGATTCATTGAGATTATCTACAGTACTGGACACTTTTCTAACACGAGACTGACATTTAAAACTACGGCCATAAAAAATAAGACATGTTTTTACCGTGACCGGACCAACTCAATTAAAAGGCTGCCGACAACTCTTTTTTATGAGAATAAAACGAATCTAATTTTTCCGACAACTGTTCAGTTTGTTAGCGCCTGAAAATAGAAGTACACTCACAAAAAAACTGCGCCAAAAATGCTTGTGCATCTTTTCTGTGCAAAGAAAAATATCAAATAAAATCTGCACTCAAATCTATCCAGAGGGCTGGCGTGGCGCAGTCGGTAGCGCGGCGGATTTGTAAACGGAGGCCCTGGGTTCAATCCTCCGTGGTGCCACTGAGTTTCGTCGATGTGTTCTTGGGCAAGACACTTTCCCTTAGCCTCGTCCGTCGGATGACGTGGAAGTAAACCGGGCGATCCCGTGTATCGGTCTATCCTCCGAGCACGTAAGAACCATAGGAATCTATTCGATAATAACAGTAGGGTACGGTTCCCGGATTCCTATATATCCTTCCCCTCTCTCTGGGGCGGCTCTAAATAACATATACTGTGCTGATGAGCCGTTAAACAACATTCAATTGAAATCTATCCATATCGTATTGTTCTCGAGTTTTAAGTCTTATTATGGATAAAAAATAAAAGCAAAAAATAAAACAAAAAGCTTCCTACCCATTGTTTCAACAGTAAACTCGGGTATTATTTTTATTAGGCCTTAGGAATATATTTGTTTACATATTTTGGGTAAAGTCGTATCTTAACTCTTTCTAAACTTTAAGGTTAAGATCTGATCAAATTTATAGTTAGTTCTCACCCTTAAACTAGAGATGGGTAAATATTTACGACATATAACTGTAAAAGGTGTACAATTCTATCAAATTGCTTTGCCCGTTACATAGGTAGTGCCTATTTCATATTGATAATATGTTTGTTTGTTTGTTTGTTGTTTTACGTCATTTTGAACACTTGTAAGGTAGTGTATGACTCGTTTTCATATATCTCCAAAATGTGCTAGAGTCAATGTTTAGTACCCGTGTATAACAAGACACTGGTGAGTAGAATAGAATAGAGACTACCTGGTAAATCTCAATCTCACTGAAATCAAATTCTAATTACGTTTTGATAATCTCCGCTATGAAAGACCATCTAAGCAAAATATATTTTGATAATACATCAACTCCCTGAGGAAAGATACTACTGGAATCGCCCCCTTAAAGACAATTAACGTAAAGTCGTCGCTGGCACTTACACCATCCATGGCCACACTCTACAACAGACCAATAAGGCAAAATACTTGGGCGTCACTATAAACAGCACACTATCTTGGAATAGTCACATAGACGCAACAGCCAAGAAGGCAAACAACACTACTGCCTTTCTACGACGAAGCCTGTCTACTTGCCCGAAGGACGTCAAGGCAACATGTTACAAGTCGCTAGTCAGACCCCAGCTAGAGTATGCAGCCACTATTTGGGATCCCCATACATAATCTAATATCAACAAACTGGAGAACGTCCAACGAAGAGCAGCACGCTTCTGTCACAGTGACTACCGCCGCACAAGCAGCGTGACAGACATGCTACAGGACTTGATTTGAGATCAACTACAAGCCCGTCGCCAACAAGCCAGAGCTGTCTTGATGTACAGAATCGTCAACCAGCTTGTGGATATCCAAATCAACCACCTACTCATACCAGCCGGAGTCCATACAAGAGGCCACGCCAACAGGTTCTTAGTACCTTTTACCAGCATCAATGCCTACAAGTACTCGTTCTACCCAGCTGGAATCCGCATTTGGAACAGCATGCCGGCCGAGGTCATAACTGCACCATCCCTTGAGGTCTTCAAGACCCGGATGGCCGCACCATAGACAACATGTTTTTATCCTGTTTTTAACTGCACCTTGAACTTTCCATCACTCATGTAAATATTCACCGTTGTGCGAGGATGTTCCAGAGGAACCCAGCACAGTACTGGAAGAAGAAGAAGAAGAATGGACGACTCGTCAATACGTCAAAGGACAAAGCTGACATCCTCCACAGACGATCTTTACAAATAAGAAAAGTAACAACATCCCTCCACCTTAGGGTAATCCACTGCCTGACATGCAAGACATCATGATGTCCGACATCTCAGGAAGCCCAACCAGTCTAAATCTTCAGGGCCAGATATGACCTCTGCCCATATACTAAAGGAATGTGCTATGGAAATAGCTTCAATTATAAAATACAACAGGACACTTTATACCACAGAAGTCATCCCAGAGCACTGGAAACAAGCGAACATATCAGATGTCTTTAAAAATGGGGCCAGATACGACGCCAGTAATACAGGCATGTCTCTTTGACCTGCATATTCTTTGACCTACATATGCTGCAAGATGCTAAGCGTGTCATTGTGAGTAACATCATGAAATACGTATAATATTTTAATAGCGTAAATGGTTCTCCACGCCCCTTCCATAGTAAGTGAGATTGTTGACAACCTGTTAAAAGCTCAAACCTTGTTAGAATTCTGGGAAATTTACTTTATAATGCAAATAAACATGTCTGCTATTAAACATCCACAAGGAAATGTGGGGTTGAATATCTTCTAAGAAAGAATTCTTCAGATGTATACTAACATCGGGCCAAAGGTCATCTTATATTTATTCTTTATACCCTTTGCAATTGCATACCCTGTCTACTTTCACTTCTGAAATTTATATCAAAAACAGGTGGAAATTGTCCGAAGGCAAGCTGCAAAGTACACCATTAACAGGTACATTAGCAGCGTCTAGTCCATGCTCGGCGAGCTGCAAAGTACACCACTAACATTCAACAGTCAACGACCTAGTAGATGGAAAGCGACTGTGAGGGTTGCCCTGAAAAACTTTCTTTCATATATACCAGCAACAGTATACCTTAAAGCAACTCTTACATGCACTCATCACACTCCAAGAAGTTCAGGCAACTACTTGCATTTTATGACTCTTCGAAATGAAGCTTCTTGAAAATGAAAATGCCCTTATGGAACTCCCTCCTACTCCCTCCTTGCCCCGGTAGCTGAAGCCCCCCGTCTTCGCAACTTTGAGTTAGCTTTCTAGGAATCGCCCCATCCAGTTGTAAGGTAGGTCAATTGTTGGGCTCAAGTGGCGCCGGTGGGGATATTATGGGCACTGGTACTGCCGCAGAAGCCGGATTCGTTTAGTCTTCAGATGATTGAAAAAGGACTGCGTATTCCTATATTTTAAGTTCTGTATTATTGTATATCTTTTTATTATTATTATTTATTTCAATATATTACTAACTTCTCACCAAGCCATTTTCTGTTGTCAAGTGGATTGACAGAAAAAGGTCTATACGTAGTGTTTTTTTACCAACTACAATGCGATTTTTTTCAACTACAATATGTTCAACACAATTAAGATACATACTCATGAAAGTAACTGTTATTTAGTGTTATATATTTGTGTAACTGTTATCTAGTGTTATTTATTTACGTAACTGCTATCTATTGTTATATATTTACGTAACTGTTATCAATTTAAAGTGTACAACAAGCATTTGCATTTGGCAGAGTAGAACATGCCTCACTGTTCCCAGATATGTTTTTATTTCCAGCATTACTTGTCACTGTTGTTCTGACTGTATTACTTTTATTGTGATTTGTATTCTTACTCACACGTTTGTAAGACTATATGCGGCATTCCTAGGTCTATAGTATCGACTTCCGGCATCTTCAATGCAAATGGCGTCCTGGGAAACGGAGATTCTTGAAGCCGTTGTAAACTTGTGCTTGTGGTCGTCAAAGGTACTTGGACATTATTTATTGCGCGGAAAAAGATATTTTGTGCGTAAGGAATAGTGCCGACGAGTTTTTGTGTCCGCGGGAGCTTTCAAAAGGGCTAAACGGCGGTTCACGGGGATCTATATAGGCGAATATTTAACGGACTGCTTAAGGTCAATTTTTAAAAACAGGTACTTTTTCTGTGTTTTTCGAGCGCCAGAGCTTTTCTGGTGTGTTGTGGACATATGTAATTATATATAATTGGAAAGATAATTTATTTCGGAGTTGATTGCAGCACATGCCAGCCCTGTGGGACTTCAACAACTAAAACCGCAGCTGTTGTTTTGAGATGCATGCCTATATTTTTGGATTTCCTCGCTGTTACCTTCTATTTTTAATAGACATATGACATATTTGTTTTAACCGGTATCTGTGGATTGCCAGAGGATACATAAATACATGCAATTTCTTTAAAACTCATACATCCATAAAATGGATAAAGTGTTGAAAAGAAGTTAAAATCGGACCGGAAAATATCCAATCCTAACTATACTGGCCATATAACACACACAATATAGTTTCAGTCAGGCCCAGTGCAACACGCAAAAATAGGCCTTAGATGTTGCGTTGACCTGCTTTTTTCAAAAATATTTTCCAAACTGAAAGTAAACACCTTCTTCTTGAATTCTGAGGTCAAAATGACCAAAGTAAACTTCAAACTATGCTTCACAAAAAGTAGTGCAGCATGTCCATCTTACCTTCAATTTTGATGCGGTTTTCGCTAGAAGCAAGTTAAGAGTTCCAGAAATAAAGGAAACAATTCCGTACATACCAACACTGTCTTTCAGCACTCCTATGCTTCACAGTAACTAACTCAATAGTTTACATAGGACTACTATTGCAGATTGGCCCCAGCTCCTATGTAGTTATGACATGCCGAGCGTAAAGGGTAATAACTGTTATTTTCAAGCGGCCATCGTTTCCCTCAGCACATAGAAAGAGTTGCGTCCCGTATTCCACATACATCGAATGTATGTCGTTTTTATTGACAGTAGCGCATCTTTATTAACAGTATTCGATGAGAGGAGTTTGTTGTTTGAATGATCTTTTTAGCACATATTAGAACATATATGTCGATTTTTGTGGTAGAGGTAGACCACCCCATTTTCCTGGGTATAACCAATACTGTATACCTCCCACCATCGACGACTGGGTATAACCAATACTGTATACCTCCCACCATCGATGAGATTTGACATGATTACCATTATGTTTGTATCATAGTTTGTTTATGGCGATATTGTGCTAAATGGATATACCTTTAACACTGAACTACAACTTGCAATCATATTAGATGAGTTTTTTTACCTATAATCTGCAAGGGTGTGAACTCGCCTCCCTTTAATCCGACTTTTTATGAAAATGTCAACTGATTCATTTTAATTATCATATACCGACTTTAAACTATATGAAAATAACATTTTCGCCAAATCTTGTATAGTTTTAAGTTTAAACAAGAGGCCCAAGAGGGCCTGTATCGTTCTACTTGCTATATGGAGTCTTTGATGGAGAACACAACAACAACATGCGCAACTAGGCTTGGTACTGATCATTTCTGCCAAGTTTCACTGACATCCAGCCTGGGGTTCAGGAATAATTGTCTGGATAAAGTTTGTGTATATTAGGCCATAACTCATTCAACCAGAACACAGTGATGATAGGCGCAACTAGGCTTGGTACTCATCATCCCAGCCAACTTTTGTTGAAATTCGAACAGAAGTTCAGAAGAGACTAGTCTGGATAAAGTTTGTGTATCAAAACCTTTAAAGGGGTTAAATCCGCAAAAATCATTCAACCGGAACACGGCGATGACTTGCACAATTAGGCCTGGTACCGATCATCCCTGCAAAATTTCACTGAAATCCGGTCAGGGGTTCACGTAATCCGTACACAATTTATGTATTAAAGCCTTTAAAGGATCATAACTCAGCCAAAAATCTTTCAACCGAAATACGGCGATGACGTGCATAACTAGGCTTAGTACTGATCATCGATGCAAAGTTTCGTTGAAATCCAGCTAAGGGTTCAAGAGAAATAGTCCAGATAAAGTATGCGTAGTAAAACCTTTCAAAGGGCCATAACTCAGCCAAAAATCATTCAAGCGTAACATAGTGATGATATGCATCACTAGGCCTGGTACTGATCATCCCTGCAAAGTTTCTCTGAAATCCGGCCAGGGGTTCAGGAAAAAAGTCCGGACAAAGTTTGTGTATTATTAAAATCTTTAAAGACCCATCAGTTTGCCAAAAATCATTCAACTGGAACACGGTGACGACATACATAACTATATTTGGTACTGATCATCTCTGAAAAATGGCCAAATGAAAGCCATATCGTCTCAATGAGCCAAAATACAGCATTTTTAACTAAATCAAGGGCCGTAACTCCGGTGTTACTTATACGATTTGGCTGGGTTTTTTAATTCTCTGGGCTTTCATTGATATTAACAATCGATTGTGTTCACAAGGTAGAATATAGCTTTTTTCAGAAAAACAAGGGCCATAACTCTGCTGTTACTCATCCCATTTGGATGGGTTTTTAACTCGTCCGAGCTTTTATTGATATTAACAATGTGTGCAAGTTTGGTAAAGATCAAATAATAAACGAAGGTGCTAGAGTGTTCACAAGGCAGAAAATGGCATTTTTTCAACAACAAAAGCAAGGACCATAGCTCCGGTGTTACTGATTTGATTTGGCTGGTTTTCAAACAATTTCCGAGCTTTCATTGATATTAACAATCTATGCAAGTTTGGTAAAAGATCAAATAATAAATGAAGTTGTCTTGTGCATACTAGTATTCTAAGTTGTTATGTGCATTTTTTAAGTTTTCTTGTGCATATTCTAAGTTGGTATGTGCATTTCGTAAGTTGTTATGTGCATTTTTTAAGTTGTTTTGTGCATTTTCTAAGTTGTTATGTGCATTTCGTAAGTTGTTATGTGCATTTTCTAAGTTGTTATGCGCATTTTTTAAGTTGTCTTGTGCGTATTCCGAGTAAGGTGTTATTTGCATTTTTTAAGTTGTCTTATGCATTTTCTAAGTTGTAATATGCATTTTCCAAGTTGTCATGTGCATTTCGTAAGTTGTCATGTGCGTTTCGTAAGTTGTCTTGTGCAAACTACAAATCGTCGTTAAGTAGGTTTTTTATCGGAATAAATTTTGAAGGAAACACCGGTAGAAATGGCGGCTCCAGGAGCGGAAGCTCTGCTCTGCCTACTTAAAAAAAATGGGCTAGGTACATTATACATTCTTAGAACAGAAAATTGATTTTAAAATGTGTAAGGGATTGTCTGACGTGGTCGTAGTCTAAAAACAATAGATCGGGTCACAGGTGGCAGTATCAGGAGGTGTGCTACAGGTGGCCGTGGGTACGCAAGACAAGGGTCGGGGGCCGGAAGACAAGGGGGTGGGGTCGGAAGACAAGAAGACGGGGTCGGGAGAAAAAGAGGCGGGATGTTTTTAAAATAACAAGTTTGTAAACAATTATCATAGTTTGAGAGTTGTTTTGGGTAAAATAGTCTGTCTATAGTTCTGTCTCCGCGATAGATACTTTTATTGATTACGTCCCTTGTTTATCAGTACTCTGAGAGAGAAGAGAGAAAATGGGATGGAGAAGGGAGATAAGGGAGGTAGAAGGGGGAAATGGGGGAGGGCGGAGGGAGAAGACCACCCCACTTAGCCCATACCCATCAGTGTTAGGAACTAACAAATAATAATGATAATAAATTGAAAAATATATTTAAATAAAAAAAGATATTAACGTGATATTTGTTGAAAACAAACATATTTTAAGTTTTCCTGAAAAAAAAGTCACAGAGAACTTAAAATATGTTTGTTTTCAACTAATAACATGTGAAGTCCAGACTCTATTGAACATATACATTTAGGACGTCCCATTGGTTAAAAGATGGAGGGGCTATAAACATTAGGACTACACACAAACACAAACAAATAACATGTTATTTTTTTATTTATTTATTTTTCTTTCTTTTTTTCTTTTTTTTTTCAGACTTTTTTTTTCAGACCAAGATTTAATAACTCCACGATCCCTTACACATTTTGAAATAATTTTTATGTTCAAAGAATTTATTGTACGATGTACCTAGCCCAATTTCTTTTAAGTAGGCAGAGCATAGCGTTCGCTCCTGGAGCCGCCATTTCTACCGGTGTTTCCTTCAAAATTTATTCCAATAAAATGTCTACTTAACGACGACTTGTAGTTTGTACAAGACAACATACGAAATGCACATAACAACATACGAAATGCACATGACAATTTGGAAAATGCACAGTACAACTTACTAAATGCAAATAACAATCGGACATAACAACTTAGAAAATGCACAAGACAACTTAGAAAATGCATATAACAACTTAGAAAATGCGCATGACAACAGAGAATATGCACGTAACAACTTGCTAAATGCACATAACAACTTAACTGCACATAACAACTTACGAAATACACAAGACAACACAGAAAGTGCACATAACAACTTACGAAATGCACAAGTGCACATAACAACTTACGAAATGCACATAACAACTTACGAAATGCAAATAACAAAGAACGAAACGCACATAACAACTTAAAACATGCACAAGACAACTTAAACAATGTATATAACAACTTAGAAAATGCGCATGACAACATAGAAAATGCACGTAACAACTTGCTAAATGCACATAACAACTTAACTGCACATAACAACTTACGAAATACACAAGACAACACAGAAAGTGCACATAACAACTTACGAAATGCACAAGTGCACATAACAACTTACGAAATGCACATAACAACTTACGAAATGCACATGACAACATAGAAAAGCACATAACAACTTACGAAATGCACATGACAACATAGAAAATGCACATAACAACTTAGAAAATGCACAAGACGACTTACAAAGCGTACTGCACAAAATGCATAAGGCCAACAGAAGGCAGTCGAGGCTTTCCATACTAGATGACGTCAATATTGATGTAGTCTTCTTCTGGGTAGACTCGTCTACAGGTCTCACACCTCTATTATCTCCCCTGAAAGCTCACGGATCTAGAGACAAAAGGAAAACAGAAAATAATTCTATATTTTCTCAAGTTTAGGCAATTTTTAATTTAAAAAATAGGTTTTTCTTTGCTTTAGCATACTCCTGCAGTGTAAAAGACAGATGATACAGAAAATCCCATGTTGATATGAGGTTTCATTCAAATTTCAGAATTGTTTGACCGAAGCACCGCATATTCGGCTAGATAGTGTATGACTTTTGTTTTTTCCATAGGGTTCACAAAACATGAGCGAGAAAATAAAAAACTGGCTAACTTATGTATTTTATTGTTTTAAATTACTGGTCTTGGCTATACTGAAGATATTAAACCAACAACAATGTCTGCTGCCCTGCTTTGAAGCTCAGATATTGCAAAAGGCTGTACAGTAACCCTATGTGCAAATTAATTGAGGTGTGAGACCTACATCGTCAGCTCCCAGAACAGATTTAGTCATAGTAGACCCGTCCGCGACGTTAGTTAAGTCATATTTCTGAGTAGACCCGTCCATGGCCTCAGTTCCTAGATCGTATTTAGTCATCGTCTGAGTAGATCCGCCCACATTTTCAGTGCTCAGACCGTATTTAGTCATCTTCTGAGTAGATCCGCCCACGTTTTCAGTGCTCAGACCGTATTTAGTCATCTTCAGAATAGACCCGCCCACGTCTTCAGTGTCTAGACCGTATTTAGTCATCTTCACAGTAGACCCGCCCACGGCTTCAGTGCGCAGACCATATTTAATCATCTTCACAGTATACCCGCCCACGGCTTCAGTGCTCAGACCATATTTAGTCATCTTCATAGTAGACCCGTCCACGGCTTCAGTGCTCAGACCATATAGTCATCGTCTGAGTAGATCCACCCACGTCTTCAGTGCTCAGACCGTATTTAGTCATCTTCAGAGTAGACCCGCCCACGGCTTCAGTGCTCAGAATGTATTTAGTCATCTTCAAAGTAGACCCGCCCACGGCTTCAGTGCTCAGACCATATTTAATCATCTTCACAGTATACCCGCCCACGGCTTCAGTGCTCAGACCATATTTAATCATCTTCACAGTAGACCCGCCCACGGCTTCAGTGCTCAGACCATATTTAGTCATCTTCATCAGAGTAGACCCGTCCACGGCTTCAGTGCTCAGATCATATTTAGTCATCTTATGAGTAGACCCGTCCACGGCGTCATTGTCCAGAACGCCTTTAGTCATCTTCTATTGAGGATGGTGCATGTATTGCATTTACACGCGAACTGTCGACTGAATAATTATTCCAATTTCTATCAGTTATCATCTAATAAATGTAAATTATAAAAGAAAACGTTAAAAACTCCTTCGCTAAACCATAAAACAACAGAAACAAGGTCCTCTCAAAGAATAGAAGTAACAGTTGTCATGCCTGTGTGTAATATATCAATTATTTCTGATAAATATAAAATGAAAATGTATCAAATTTCCATGGTAATTCACTGCCTTTTACATACAAAACCAGCGCAAAGAAAGCATGTTTCTACTACAGTAATGGCAAAATAAAGCCTAAAATTACTCAAGCAAATTCTTACAAAAATGAATGTCTTCTATAATATAATGAATTAATACAAAGCGCATTACATTATAAATACATTCATTTCAACATGAACGTAAAATTGGCAGTAGCAGTAGCAGTATTGTTGTATATATTACTGTTACTGCTACTGCTACTGCTATATCATATCATGGTTGCAAAAGGGGTTGTCTGTTAAACATGATGGTGGGACAGTAGAAACAACATAGAAACACAGATACATAGAAACAAGCAAAGAAAACATACTTGCGATGGTACTTACCTATTGAGATGGTGCTCTACTGGCAGTAGCAGTAGCATGAGTAGCAGTAGCACATACAACAATACATACTACATTAATTTGTACACAAAATACAAAAAACACAAAAGGATCAGAACAAGAGATGGAACGTTAAACGAGTTCTTATCCACTCTATTAATACATATTACTTACACCGATACAGCAACCTTCTTCGATGCACGTTAACAGTAGCAGTAACAGTACCAGTACCAGTGGCAGTGACAGTAGCAGTAGCAGTAGCAGTGGCAATGGCAGTGACAGTAGCAGTGGCAGTGACAGTAGCAGTGGCAGTGACAGTAGCAGTGGCAGTGACAGTGGCAGTAGCAGTAGCAGTGGCAGTGACAGTGGCAGTAGCAGTAGCAGTGGCAGTGGCAGTAGCAGGTACTGCTACTGCTATGCCAACTTCACGTTCATCGTTTCAACATATACTTGTAATACTGCACATGCTGCTGTTACTGTCTGCTTCTGAAACTGTCTGCTTCTGCAGCTACTGCATGACTGCGGCTGCTGCTGCCTGCCTGCTTCTGCTACTGTCGCGTGTTCTACTACTGCTACTACTGCTGCAGGATATTGTGGTGATGATGGCGGGGATGGTAACGATGATAATGCAAGGGCCCCTAATCACCCAAAAATTGAACCCATGTCGAACAAGGTATACGAGAAAGAAATATATATATATATATATATGGGGAGAAATATTTGTGAACTACCAAGGACAGACAACCTTCGGACGAACTACGGCAGGGCGCCTAGCTATGACGAGATACACAGAAATCAAGCGTATATATTCACTCCTTAAAAAAGGTAGTTGCAACACACGTTGATAAACTGTATCTCTACATCATAACACACTCGTCTGAAGGCACAATTAACATATAGACGCATACATACATACAATTATAGCTCATATGAGTGGGCCACATTTAAGCGTTCAACCACACACAGCTATATTGAGACAGTGACAATGAAAGGTGCCGGATCTGGGGATACTGTGAATTCAGGTATATATAATAAAGGGAGAGAATTTGAACTCACTACGGCAACTTTCGAAATTGGGATCTCGTAAGAGATTCATGTTCACAAGGCAGAATTATATATGGGGAGAAATATTTGTGAACTACCAAGGACAGACAACCTTCGGACGAACTACGGCAGGGCGCCTAGCTATGACGAGATACACAGAAATCATATATATATATTATGCCTCCAGTGAGATTTGAACCCACGACCCCTGGGATTTCCAGTGTACATTACCAAATATTGAAATGGGCCACTGGTTCGATCTGGCTGGTTTTCAAATTTGCTTGAGCTTTCATTGATATCAACAATCTGGCCAAGTTTGGGAAAGGTCGAAAACAAAATGAATGCGCTAGAGTGTTCACAAGGCTGAAAATGGCATTTTTCAATAATTCAATGGGACATAACTCTATAGTTCCTTGTCCGACATAGTTGGTTTTCAAACTTGTCCAAGATTTCATTAATATCAACAATCTGTTAACTGTTTGGTAAAGATCTAATGCAAAATGAAGGTCCCAGAGAGTTCACAAGGCTGAAAAGGGCATTTTGCAATAATTCAATGTCACATAATTCAGGTGCTTCTGGTCCGATATAGCTGGTTAACGAATTTGTCTGAGCTTTCATCAATATCAACAATCCGACCAATTTTGGTAAAGATCAAATACAAAATGTGTAAAGGTGTTAGGGTGTTCACAAGGCTGAATGTGGCATTTTTCAGCAAACAAGGGCCATAACCATGGCTGGTGTTCAAACTTGTCAGAGCTTTCACCAATATTAACAATCTGGTAACATTTGGTAAAGACCGGATGAAAAATGAAGGCCCTTTCGTCTTAACGAGGCAAAATACAGCATTTTTAAATAAATCAATGGCCATAACTCCGATGTTATTGGTCCGATCTGGCTGCTTTTAGAACTTGCCCGAGCTATCATTGATTAACAATCTGATAACGTTTGGTAAAGATCGGATGGACGTTTAACGAAGCAAAGTTTACGATGGACAACTCGTCATCTCATAGGACAGTAGAGCTAAAAATGGGTGGTCTTCCTCTATCAGCAAAAACTCGACCATCATATATGGCCTAGCGTGTGCTACAAATTACGTAAAACAAAAGCGTGTGCTACAAATTACGTAAAACAAACAAATACCGAGCGGCCGCAGGTGTCGGAATTTATCCTCAGAGCATATTACAAAAAAATATGATGAGGAAGCTATTGGACAATAAGAGTAGGGCAGGTTCCCGGATTCCTCCGTGTCCTTCCATTCTCTCTGGGACATCTCGATTAGATAATGGGTTGATGAGCCGTTAAACAACCATTTATCTTGGACAGCTTGCGATGATACACACGTGTCTCTTTTAATTTTTATTAAAAACAAGGCGGACATTTTTTGAAGCAGGAAATATCTGTGGAACTTCAATACGCCCAGATGTTTTGGTGACATGTATGATGTAGAACTAAACATGCTTGTTTTCTTTACTTTGAGAACAAAGATGGCCATCTTTGAAGTGTCATCAAAACGGGTTTTATTTTGGACCAGAATCACTTTAGTGAATGTTTAATATTAAAAATACGTTTGCTTCATGAAGCTTGAGTTATATCTTTGTTTTAGTAACGAGTTTCAAGTGAATGATGAAGAATCATGAAGAATTGATCGAATTGAATTGAACTGGAGACTTTATTTTAAGAGGGTAGCCCAGTTAGTAAAAAATACTAATCTTCCCCGAGGCCCTCTTTACAAAACAAACATAGTAAACAAAGACATATATACAAGGTTATAGCAACTCAACAATATTGACAATGAAAACAAAATTGTTCACAAAAAATAAAATTCAATACCAATTTTAAAAAAAACACGGCTTCCTAGTTTCCATTACTGAAATGTGAGGGAATGCTCAGGGTTACTTGTGATATACAACAATATTCTTATTGTTGAGGATAATGTGTACGCAACTGCATGTGTACTGTGCGCACGGGTAGCAACGCCCCTGTGAATATTTTTCCGATGTGTCGGACATATGCATTTTGACATATGCCGTTCTTGAATGTGGGAAGTTGCGATCTTGACATCCTTAGCTAGGCAAAGTTTTAGCTCTTGATATCTGTAAGAACCTCAAATGTAAAAAATACTGTAAATGTAAAAACGGTCACAAAGGTAAAAAAACAAACGCTAACGCTAAATGTAAAAAATGACACAAATGTAAAATCTGGTCACCCTAAATGTAAAACAAAAATGACGCTGAAGTAAAAAAAAATCTTTGCCCAAAAATGTAAAAAAAATGAAAACGACAAATGTAAAAACTTTTTTTTATTATTGAAACAAAACCAAAAAAGATGACTATATCGATGAAATGCTTACTATTTTGGTATATTAAGTAGCAAGGTGTTCTATGGTATCACGGTACTTAAATGGTTTGACAAAAAATTAAACTGTACACACTATTTAAAGAAAAAGGAAACTCAAATGCTTTCTGTGACCCTTCTACTAAATTGTTATAATATAAAATGTTATAAATTTTACGTAAAAATGTCAAAATTAGATTTGAAAAGAAGGGTACCCTCATTGAGCTTATTATTTTAAAAGTTCTATGGTATCACGGTATGCACATATTGTATATCCTGTATTTGTTAGTAACTGGTATAAGATTCAATGAGTGACCATTTCTAGAAACAATAATGTAAAACAGACCCATCAGACTAAACAAATAATGAATTTTATAACCGTCAAGGTTGTGGAAACTGCATTTACGGAGACCAGGGGTGATGAATTTTAAAGATCATTTAAGGAAATTGTCAACATGTTTGCATTATTTTGAAATATCCTTTAATTTATGATAAATATACTTATATTTTTCAATTATTTTATTATATGTACCTAAAGTCATCACATCTATAAGATAAGCATCACATTTTAGCAGAGATGCATACTGTTTTATAGATTGGACACTGCCGTGATACCATAGAACCCTTGATATCATAGGAAGCTAGTATATATTTAGTATATAAAAGAAAGATATAATTAATAACTAAATTAAAAGATTGAAGTGTGCCGCTTATTTTAACTGCATCTTTGTCTCTGTAACAATGGTGTTATGTATGACTTTTACGCATTATAGAGGGGGTAGAGGTAAGCAGAGGGAGAGGGGGCGGGGTTACGAGAGACAAGGGGCGGGGCGTGAGCGGGGGCGGAAGACAAGGGGCGGTGTGGGAGAGAAATGTTTTTCAAATAACTTGTTTGTAAACAAAATATCATAGTTGTTTTAGAGTCGTATACCTATTATTCAAGAGGGGTCCGGGGTTATTATTCATAAATACGCTGTGATGCATTTTGAATTTCCCAACATTTTAAATACCTGTTTTGACGCTAAAATGTTGATGGTTCCATACCGATACAACACTCTTGGAATAAGTTGGACATATTGGCCGTATATGTGGAAAAGAAATTTCCCTTAAATCTCCAAATCTCCACAATATTGTAAAATATGATAGAATTGTTTGTTTGCTCGGAGTGCTTGAGTGCATCTACTCTGAATCATTATAACATACATACATCTGGTATGTTTAACTCGTTTTTTAATACATCACTATTGCCATATACTGATTTTCATTGCAGTAAATTACCATATTTTAGCACATATCAATATATAAACATTCAATCAGTAAAAAACAAAATACGTCCGTTCAGTAGGCGCACTCAATGCTGAAGGACCAAACACGCCACACCTCTCTCTTTAGTTTTGCACGTGCAAACTAATTTTAAAATGCCCTGACCTCTATCGGAGCATTTAAGTGATTCAAGAGATTTTATTTTTCTTATTCATTATATTCAAACAAAGACAATAATATTTTCAAGAGAACGGGACAAAAATGAATTTATTTTAGAATGAAACTTAAGTAAAAAGTTCAATAAAAAGAATAGCATTATCTTTAAAGTTGCTATCCCGGCATCAACAGGCAAATTTTAAAAGAGATATACACCGTTTCTTAAACTTACATATTGTGTTAGGGTTTCAGGGGTAGGGTTACGTGTTCTCGCCGTCACTCCGCCACCCATAGAAGCAGCTCGATGAAACTGTCCACACATCTGGGCGATGCCCGGGAATGAGAATCGACACAATATAAACGTCTTTAATCAGCCAGGTCAAGCCCCAAAACTGGAGCGTCGAATTAAGAGTTACCAACTCATAATTACTTTCAAGCATATTCAATCACGGATATGTTATGAACCCGTAAATAAACCTATACTTTTAATCAGCACTTATACATTATTGTATGACTTCATCACCTGGATAGAGTTTTGATAAAACACAATTAGTGTAATTTTGTCGTTATTTGGCGGGTTATTTTCTTTAAGAGATTGGTATTTTGTGGGCTTTAGATGCTGGTATATTTTTTTATTGTTGGTTTTTTTTTCCGTATATTTGTGGTGGGCTGAAGCAATTACCTATGTGAGCCAATGTATATCAAAGTATTCCGAGTACCCCCTTGGCTACTGACCAGCAGGAGCCCTAAGGGCTGGCATGATCTGGTATGGTATTAGCTCTGTCAACGGTTATATACAATGATCTAAAATTTCAGTTACTATCTGTAAGCGCTACAAATTTAAGCACTTGCATCTAAAATATAGAAAACAAAATATAATTGAATTGAATTGAATGTTGTATAACGGCTCATCAATACAGTATAGGTTATTTAGAGCCGCCCCAGAGAGAGGGGAATGATATATAGGAATCCGGGAACCGTTCCCTACTATTATTATCGAATAGATTCCTTTAGGTTCTTTAACGTGCTCGGAGGATAAACCGATACACGGGACCGCCCGGTTTACGTCCCCATCCGACGGATGAGGCTAAGGGATAGTGTCTTGCCCAAAACACACCGACGAAACTCAGTGGCACCACGGAGGATTGAACCCGGGGCAACCGGTTACAAATCCGCCGCGCTACCGACTGCGCCATGCCAGCCCTCTAAAACAAAATAGTGTAAACTATTGATTCGTGGGGTCCATGGTGATCGAAAATGAGAAAACGGCTGAAAATCCCATAAAGAAACGGAAGTGAGATTGAAGAAAGAGGGAGGGAGAAGAGAGTAAAGAAGAAGGGAGATAAGGGGAGGGAGAATGGAGAAGAGGGGAGGGAGGAGGCAGAAGACCACTGCACGACGCCTTATATGAATAGTCATGCAATGCGTCATATAGTATAACTATTCCATTTTTTCAACAAGTTATGTGACTTGTGCTATTACGATATTCAGTTATATTTTGTGATTGTTATAGTGTCTAGGCAACGTGAGAGATGTGTCTATTGTCCGTCTAGACAACGTGAGAGATGTGTCTATTGTCCGTCTAGACAACGTGAGAGATGTGTCTATTGTCCGTCTTTTTACCACATATCACCATTTACTCATTTCTAGTTTAGCAAAAGTTAGTACTGCGATTAATTGCGATCCCAATCGATACATTTGAGTATACAGGTGCAATACCTTGTCATATGTACTAAATAATGCTTGCTTGGAACTTAAAATATTTGTATTCATAGTCATATTTCATAGTCATGTATGTATCATGGACTAAGCTCTATTTGCTATGTGTGAAGTTAGTTCTTGATTCCTTGTTCCTAAGCAGTAACTGCTTTCTAATTATTGTTAAAACAGTCAGTGAACGTGAGTACACATACAGGAGAGAAACCATTTAAGAAAGTCCTTATTAGGAATTCCTTATTGATGATGTCTAGACATTGGTTATTTAAACTTAAGAAGTTTAAGAAGTCCTAATTAGTAATAGAGGACATCATCATTCATCTAATTTGACACAGTCATGTTCCACTTTTGTCACATATCGCGTTGAAACAAAATAATGAAAAGCTATACACGAAACATTAATGCGTTGTGCGACAAGAGACAAGAAGTCATATAAAGCCTTGACATGGTCCGTGCAATAACTTCGGCACTTTAACACCCACACTCACCACACTTCATAGGTAAATTGACCTTGGTGAGTAAAAGAATCGTATTGTTTTTTTTAGGTCAGTAGGTAGACTGTCAAGGTCGTCGTGCATTAATTTGGAAATATGCATGGGCGATAACTTCAAAACAATATACATCCACAGTCATGAAACTTCATCAGTACACTAGTACTGCCCTTGGTGAGACAAGGAAACTGACAGTTTTTGAGGGTCAGTAGGTCAAAGATCAAGGTCGACATGACCTATATGGAAATATGCATTCTGTACAATAACTTTGAAAGAATAAAACCAACATTGCTCAACGCATGACTGCGCTTGTGACATTATGAGAATATCTAGCATTGCAGGAACATCAAACATATAGCAGATCATAGGTGTAAGGTTTAGCACTGGGTTGTAAGATAAGATGTTTCGCTACAAAACGCGTGAAAATCCTTGTCTGGAATAGAGATCTTACATGGAAATTAAATAATAGTGATCTGTAAAATTTACTGACCACCACTGAAGTATAGAAAATAAAGACATAATGTACTGATGCAATGCTCGCTGAAACCCAGTTAGCTTCGCATATTAATTTATTTTTAATTATTACTAATAACTGTCTTTTGTATACTAAAATATACTAAATATACTTAATATAACAAAATAGTAAAGCATGTCATCAATATAGTCAATTCAATAATCAAAACAAGTTTTTACATTTGCCGTTTTTACTTTTTTTTTACATTTAGCGTCTGTTATATTTTACCTTTAGGGTGACAAGATTTTACATTTGTGACAAAGTGTCGTTTTTTACATTTGTGTCATTTTTTACATTTAGCGTTAACGTTAGACTTTTTTACATTTTGTGACAATTTTTACACTTACGGTAATTTTAACATTGAGTTCTTATGTATGTAATATCCTTAGCTAGGCAAAGTTGCCGTTCTTGATATCCTTCGTTTGGCAATTTCAATTCTAGTCAAATGTATATATGTCTTTATTATATACTTTCCAGTGAAATAGTGGATTTTATGATTAAAATAAAATACAAAAAAAATATATTTTCACTCAAAATGACGTCATGTAACTGTTGACGTTGTTAACGTTGTTGACGTTATTGACGTCATTGGTTTTGCGCATTATGTTTTTTTCTGCATACATTTTCAGGTTCTGAGTATATAATAGATAGAATATTTGTTGGATTGTCGTGAATATAGGATTTATATCCTCTCGACATGAGAAAACTCAAATATTTTCACGAGTACAAATATCAGCTTTCTCACTTCTCGATGAAATAAATCCTATATTCACTCAAAACAAACGAGTAGGCTATCCTCTATTTATTTCTTCCATACAGTAGGCCCCTACGATTATAAAACACATAAATAATAGGAATTACATGTATACTTATTAACATAATGTGAGATGATAGAATCGATTGTACGACTCATTGTCAATTTCTGTCGAGGGTGGCTCGCTACAAGTTCGGGAATCTAAAAACTATCCGGGCTTCAGTTAAATATTACTGGAATTGAAATAAAAGTCATTTCAAAATGAAATTTATAATTTCTCTTTTACATTGCCGCTGTATTCCGAAGTAAATAAGCTTATCTGATTTCAATGCAAAAATAATCTGTTTTAAGGCAAGAAAATCAGACATTAATTTCTGTTTTCCTTTTAGCTTCGAAGTTTCAGCGGGTACAATTCTGTAAAGAGACCTTGAAAAAACACACACACAAACACTGTTGAACAACAGCGATTAACTGATTATGTACAAAATGTAACAGGTTTGACTTTATTACTTTTAAATTCGCTGTATACTCACTAAATTGAAATCTTATATTCAGCGTTCGCTCTATGAACAGTGAACACTGAATGAAATTGTAAGAAACGCTCGTATTTCATCCATAAAAACCACATGCCTGGTTCGCATTTTTGATGTAGATGAACCAAGTTGAAATAGTCATCTGTTTTAATGACCGTATAATGAGCATTATATTGCGATTACCAGTATTGTATGTAGCGATTTCGACCATATCTATGCATATCTTATGTGTTTTCGGGTGTTTTGACACCGTTGGAAAATGTAAACATTGTTTGATAGTAATCTAAATTCATATTTTTATGATTTCTCAAGGTTACGAGTTTGAGACGATAAGGCATTCCATCCCACAGACATGAAATGGAGTCTATTCTACAGGCATCTGGAAGAGAGCAGTGATCCACCCGCTTCCAGTCTCTCGGAGTTATTTAAATGCATGATGACATACTTTCATAACGTGGGATCTATACGATACAAACACATGAACTAACAACTTTCAAGCGGCTTGGAATCTATAGTAAGCGGATACATGTACCTTGAACGGCAACTCCGAATAGCTAAAGGGCGACGCCATTAGCATCATCGGCCTCCTAGCCAACCTAAAGTTGTCATTGCACCATTAGTTTAAAATTATTTATTTAACATCGATTGTAACGAAAGCTCTATGAACTTATTTGAATCACTCTCGATGTCTTCCTGGGTAGAACCAGTACTAAGCAATGCAGATAAAGTGTCTTGCTCAGGGACACAACGCATATGCAATGGCGGGAATCGAACTTTCGGATCATGGGTCAAACGCTCTACCACTAGACCACAGCGCTCATTGCACCATTGATTTTCCTTCTTTGTTTTATATAGGACGAATGTATGTCAAGAGACAAAAAAAAAAGCGCATTTTTCTCCATTGGAAAGTTTAAAACGCATATCAATCAATCAAACGATCGAGCGTCCGCAAATATAAAAATGTAATAAAAAACAGGGGGTCATGTATCATGTAAAGAATTTAAGCCAATCTGTTGAATGACGTCACGTTCTATTTTGACACGTCACAGATAGATTTACCCCATTTCTACTTTCGTTTTACTGTCTATGTCAATTATAATTAAATATCTCAAACAAACACTAATAAATGTTCCTAATACATCATTCGGATGAATTATAGGTAATAATAACAAAAAGCAATAAAAAGTGTGCATTTTTTATCATTAGTAAGGCAGGGAAAAGTTTTTTATTAGGCACTATTTGACAATACACCACGGAAGCACGAATGCAATGGTGTAATTACGCCTAAAGTCCTGCAATCCTCCCTCGAGGTAATCGATTTTCCTTGTTTATATGTCAAAGAGTAGGACCGAGTGGACTTGTACCCGGTACGCAGTAGGCTAATGGTCCCCGAAATCACACTCATGATTGCAGGGATTGTGATAGTAAGTCGAACACCTTAACGCCTCGGATATGTTCGGGTGTTTCCGTCAGTCACACACATTTCAAAAATTTAAGAACGGTCCAACTCCGTTGAAAAATGCCATATCGGAAGGATACAATGAATTTAGAGAATATATCTTTAAAAAATGTTTGTGGCAGATAATTATCTTTTATAATGAAGTTCTTTCTTAATGTGGGGTCTTCTTTGACCAGTAGAGCTATAAAACAAAACACGGACTACACAACCATCAGACTTGTGTACGGCATATCTCTGTCTGAAAACACCGCCTGCATTGTAACCAAATAATATAAACACATCTTGTAACCGAAATTATATCCATAAAGTGCAGAGTTTTGATACAGAGTGTATATCAACTATCAGGTCTTTGATGTTTGAAGAAACAACTGGGTATCAAGTTTTATATTCTAAAATAATTCAATTTAAATTATAGCTTTTAACAAGAACATGAGAGATATTTGACTGTTCATGGGTGTTATAATATGTGATATAAATCTTTCATGAGAGAAGATAATGTATCCTTTTAGGAAATAATGACCTGTTTTGTTCTGTTCGAAAATGAATAACGTTAAATAACACTTTTAAGCATGTTTTATGTCTAATTATGGTATTTGGGGAGTCAAATTAACTGCCAAAATGTAATGGCTTCCTCGAATGTGGCAAAATGTTCAAGATATTGATCACAGATTGATGATGGAAAAAGCGAAATTATACATGTAGATAGCCTTATTTGATATGCCTATCCGTAAGGCTTAGTGCCTTCTGCTCAATCTCTTTATTGGGACGAGTGGCTCGATGTTGTTATGTGGCTCGATGTGGCTCTTTGTGGTTATTTGATTTAAACAATGTGTAAGACTTCTCCCGTATCAAGGTTCATACAAGCAAGGTTTTACGCAAGCATAAAATAGCTGCCGAGAGACAAGAAGTTAACATAATAATATATCAAGTCACGGGTGTTAAAACAATATTGAAAAAAAAAAATTATGGAGACATAAACAAGCCACGACCGTTTTTTCTTATATTCTTCCCGATTTTTACCATCAGTTCTTCCTACCAAGCATTTTAAATCAATGTGGGCGACCTCGCATCTTTCTGTTCAAATACCTTGACATGCCTTACATATTGATTACAATGACCTTGTAACAAGACGTGCTAGAAGTACACATCAGCACAGAAATACACATAAGGGATACGTGTGCGTTAGAGTGTGCATTACAACACATATAAACTGTTCACTGTTACCATGTGTATTTATAAGATTGCGTTATCAAAGTGAAAAATGTAAAGCAACTGTTGCTACCTTATCATCAGCAATAATGAAAACCATAATTAATGAAAATTAAAAAGAAAGAAAAAAAAGAAAGGGAAATCAACAGGCTTGAACCATACCTTCCTGGGCACTAACACGGCGCCTCAATCAACTGCGTTATTGAGGCTTGTGAATGTTTCGTCCCTAATATACATATAATAGTAATGATTACATGCTACATTTCAGTAGACTGGTTTACGAAAAAGTCATTTCAGCAAGTGAAATGGTAATCTTTCATCATTACAAATATGTGTTTATATCATTCAAGTTTTTCAGACGAGTTCTCTAGGAAAGCATGCTTATTGCCACTTACATGAGTCACAGTCTGTTAACCATAGACAGATATAAACCCCATATAAGAGAAGGCACCTGAATAAACACTCAATTTATATCAACCATAACATAAAATGTCGAATTTGAAATACATTTTCAATATACTGGTTTGACAATTATAGTTTAGAGTCTTTGAAACATTTTTACCGCGATTGTTAAATATATTAATCTTTTGTAATATCAGAAAGAAAATCATAATGGAAACTATATCATAGACTTACATACACAGTCACAGTATATATATCAATGGAAATATATATATATATATATATATAAAAACATATATCGGTTATTACAAAATGTAATGGTTTTATTATGAGCTTTTGTAACCAATAGTTAATATTTGAATTGACGATAACTGGAAAGAAACAAAACAAGCAAACACACAAACAAACAAACAGATACAATAAACAGGAAGAAATATGATAAAACTTTCATTGTTGCTATTTGTTTCTCCTGTGACCGAATATAAACATAAAAATATTGCATTTGATGTGGCTGATTTACCTTTACAAGAAGTGATTGCCAGAGATACGGCAGCTCTGACCTGATGCATTGGACGCTTTGCCAGAGGTACGGCAGCTCTGACCTGATGCAATGGACGCTTTGCCAGAGATACGGCAGCTCTGACCTGATGCATTGGACGCTTTGCCAGAGATACGGCACTTTGCCAGAGATACGGCACCTCTGACCTGATGCATTGGACGCTTCTACAGTGTTACTGGCGACATACTAGGGGATGGGGGTGAGGGGGGGGGGGGGCATACTAGGGGATGGGGGGTCAATCCATACTTCCATAATGAAATGGTTCTTGAAAAACAGGAATATGTGTAAGTCACTGAGGCATCGGTGTGGTGATACTGGTAGTGGTGTTTGTCTCTAGTGTATTTATGATAGTGGGCCCCAAGGAAGATTAGTGTAAACTAATTGGGTCATCCTCGATAAACAAAGACTTTCAATTCAATTCAGTTCAATGACGATGGATGTCTCCAAGACAGTGTGCTGTGTGTACAGAAACTAGACCGCTATGGAGTTGGAATAAAACAGACAGAATAATTAACTTGTTCTCTCTTAAAGTCCCAAATACTTCTACCAGGGAGAAAATCTGAGTTATGTGTTTCTAGAATGCTGACCTGAATTTATAGGTTAAAGCCTCATAAAAAATATGCGACTGCACTGCATCACTGTACAAGACAGATGGTTAATTTATACCAGCATAGTACAGATATTAAATGGTATTGAATTGCACAAAACCTAATGAAGGAATTGAAAGAAAACTTAAGATAATTAAAAACATAAACTATGTATGGTCAACTACTGGTTTTTAACATAAAAAAACAACACAAAAACAACAACAACACTGAAACTTCATTCTCTATGTCTCAATGTTAATATATTGATTTGAAATGTTTTTTTACAATTTTTTATACTAACAGTCTATATTTTATTGAGGGAAAATCTTGATTTTATTTTGCATTTATTTGCTGCATAAACTAGCATCATAGACTTTATAGGTATAAGCTAACATAATATATAGTTTTATGTTGATTTTAGTTAATTCATTAAGTATTGTACAGTTTTATGCAGATAAATACAGTACTTCTTGGGTGTATCAACTTTGCCCACAAGGGCATGGTCAATAATGACCACAAACTGTGATAATTGCCCATTAAACTTCGACTCTTCCAGCTTTCCCTGTCACTTGTATTCGGAGTTTAAGGTTCACATGTTGGTCGTTCCAATGCATTTCCTCTTACTTGTGTTCCGCCAACATTTGCATCTAGTAACGTTTTAATCTTAGAATGTAGACCTGCCAGTGGGGTTGTAATTCATTGCTCCACTTTTGGTTCGTAGCGCCATTCTTCAAAAATGTATGTTTTCTTTTAACCTTTCTGACTGACAAGATAACAACCGGTCATCAATAAATCAAGGATATTGTAAATGCTTCACATTAACTATTTCATGCGATGAGAATTATCATTTCATAATAAATCACTTTTCAAAATCTTTTCAAACTTGTGAATATATTGTAGCACACCTTCCAAAGACGTATCCGATTTAAGCGGAAATAAATCTTTGATAAGCAATCTAATAGGATTAAGTTTGACAAAACTGCTGCTATCAAATAAAACGGAAATGTATAGGTATGGTGGGCTGATTCGATCAAAAAGGGTGAAAGAGTTCAAAATCTTTAAAATTAGCGAAAATGTGACCAATTTAGTTATCAGAGGCCATTAATTATTCGGATATGGGTTTTGAGGAGACGATGTAAAAAAATATTTAAAAATATGTTTTTATTATATGTGACTCAAGAAACAAGCGTTCTAACAACGGCGCCACCGAATTGTGTTCTTGGGAAAGATATATACTTTCCTTGCTTACCGGACAAGGATATTCGCCATTTTACCGGGGCTAGATATTTCCTTCTCACCCTAGGGTGGAGATACAATTCACGCGCGCCAACATCTGGTAAGCAGGAAAACATGCAAAACGTCAATAGCTGGCGGCGTCAACGCACAACATTTCTCTGATATGCAAGAAAAAGAATCTATCATGGGTATTGGGTTCAGACTGGGAATTCCTACCCTCGGTATAAGTGTTTTAATCGGAACCTCGGCAGAGCCTCTGTTCCGATACAACCACGTATACCTCAGACTGGAATTCCCTATCTTCACCGGATACCCATGAAAGATTCTTATATTCCTTGGTCCATGTCCGTCCGATGGGGACGTGAACTCGGGCGAAGCGTGCATCGAAGTCTATCCTCCGGGCACGTTAATGAACGATATGTCTCAGCAGATCAGTGATTAAGGCCCCGGATAAGGAGCTCTATACCTCTGCCCCGCATGTGTTCGATCCCTGACGGAGGCACATCTGAAGGGAACATTTTGGAAACCATTATCTCATCTCTCTCTGAGGTAGCTGTACCAGTATAACATAATTTAATGTGAACACGGGATGTTCAACATCCTTTTATTTCGTATTAGTAAGAGTAGGGCATGTTCACGGATTCCGATGCATCCGACCCCTCTCTCTGGGGCGGCTCTAAATAACCTATAATGTGTTGATGAGCTGTACAAATACATTCAAACCATCTTGTTAATTACCACCCTTAAATGCAATTACAATAAAAAATAATTAATAAAATAAAAGAGCATACGCAGCTGAATATAGCATTTTTTTCTTAAGCATGGGAATTTAAACAAATGGGGGAGATATTTACTACTAATTTGTAGTCGAATTCATAGAAACATTCAGTTTTAGTCACAGACAACACCCCCACCCCGCCTCCCCCTCCCCACCCACCACCACCACCACTCCATACAGGAGAGAGAGAAGAGGGATAGAGAGAAGAAGAAATAGTGTTGTACTACAACACTATTTCTTAGACTACAACACTATTTCTTCTTCTCTCTATCCCTCCTCTCTGTCCTGAGAGGGGTCTCTGTGGTTTTAGTTGATACAAAAAAAAGATGGGTAAAAAATAGTAAAAATAAATAAATAAATAAAAATAAATAAAACACATTGGCATTATAGTATTAATATTAATTGGAAGAAAGCGATACTAATTACATGTCTCTGTTCTTATCATATGATTGTAGTGTATACTGAACAAAAAAGAAACGTCCGACTTTTTTTGCTGGTATACCATAGGCCAGATGTTGAGGGCGTATAAAAGCTTAAACAACGTATTAATAAAACAATGTTTGATGTTTGTAAGAACATTTAAGTGAGTACTAAATATCCCATTAAACAGTTTCAATTTTTCCAAGCAATAATCTTTTATGGATGATATGGAAATGTTAAAAGGAGGTAATTTGATGATTGTTGATAATGAAAAGCTGCCATCTACACAATCTTTGTTATGTATTTTTTTGTGATTTTTTGGTAAGGAACATGTTTTAAGAAAAAAGGGGGCTAACTCCCTTGTGTACTGAACTTTTCAAAAACATCTTTGTTTGGACTATTGGTAACGGTCTATCGAATTAATTCTTAAAACATCATTATTTTTTTCCTGTTTTGCTGTCTAGACACTCAGCATCAACATCAGCGGATGTTTCTTTTTTGTTCAGTATATATACTAGTGATATGATTTATATGTGAATATGTGTTTAAACAATTGTTATATGCCACCACAGTAAAAGTCTTAGTAAACGTCTATGACGTAGGCACTTTCATTACGTCTTTACTGTATGGTGTATCTTTAAAAAAAAATGTATTTCATTGTCTTCATCTGCAGGGCTTGTCTTCCTATCTGTTTGAAATGAAATGATGTTTCACGTCCCGTTCCCATATAAGGTTATATTCGGACAGCAACCACAGAGGGAGAAAAGTTTACCTTTCCTTCTGGGCCTATCTGTTTGTTTGAAGTTTGTTCTGTAAAAGAGACCATTTCGCCATAATGAACACAATCATTGGCATATCGTGTATTTTTGACGTAGACTTTTTTTATATAATTCTGCCTATTGTTTGGGGCGCTTGTTTCAGCCAAAGGTTTTTTTGGACTTTTCAGATAAAATACATCTCTTACCTAAATAAGTTTTATATCAGGGAAATAGACATTTTTAGTGGTAAATCAAAATATCTAACTTTTCAAAATCGGTTGAGAAATAAAAATTGCATGTGCGAAAGCTGTTTTTGATGTTTAAACATATTTATTTTACTGGCATCGATTGGGAAACAAGTTATTGCAACTTAGATTAATCACTCTCGATGGCTTCCTGGGTAGAACCAGTACTAAGCAATGTGGATTAATTATCTTGCTCAAGGATAAATAACGTGGTCGCGACGAAGGATCGAACCCACGACATCTCGATCAGGAGTTCGGCGCTCTACCATTGGACCACGCACTCCACATGTTTTTGATGGGTCATTTTCAATGCAAAATTCTGCTGCATGAAAAATTTGAAAAATGTTTTATTTTAGAATTTTTATTCAAAAATCATTTTAAATTGTTGGATATTAGTAAATTAAGACACCCTGAAAGTTTTATAGCAAAATATGAAGGCTAACTGAAGTTATTTGAAATTTCTTAATTTTTTGCTGTCCCATCAACAAGGAATTCATATAGGAAAAGCCCCATCAAAAAATCATTTTGGCTGTAAAATATTTATTTCTCAACCGATTTTCAAAAGTAAAGTAGTTTTATTTACCACTACAAATGCCAGTTCTAATGCCAGTTCTAATGATATATAACTTTATATTGCTCAAGTTACTGCAGAAAAACCTTTGGCTGAAACAAGCGCCCCAAACAATAGGTTAGGTTGTAGTGCAATAAAATACACGTCTACGAACGGAGAGACGACTTTTGATATACGCCGTCCTGCGTGCATCTATAAACGTCCGTATGTAAAAAAGCACCCAAAGACGTCAAATAAATGAGACTAGGTTAGGTTGCTAACATATCCATTTGTTCTGTTTTCTATACAAAGGGCAGAATTTGTTTTCCGACAGATCCAGTTATACATTAGCATTACATGATGTTTGTTGGGTTTTTTCCAGTAAAAAAACACACAAAAAAAACATAAAAGAAACACAAAAAACAGAAGATACTCAGCTTTGATATATCGGCCAATAAGCATCTATAATAGGGGTTTATCTTTTGCAGATAAGATAAAAAGATAGTGATATCTTAAATAATAATAGGCACAGTTACTCTGTTACTAATCCACAGTTTTTAGATGTTTTTCTCAGCGGGAAATAATTTGTGCAGAAACTTTACTCCGCAGAAAATGCAAAACGTCGCGCATTAATTCTGAAACAACCACCCCCTTCACTTACGTTACGCAATTATTACCAATTATCGGCGTTGTTATCGGCACAAGTAATGGAATTTAAGCTCTTGATTTTAATAAAATTTACAAGTAAAGAATTTTATAAAAACCGCTATGTTTTAGCATTATCCGAGAGCAGTTAGTTTATGTCAAAGGTCGCCCATATCTTTCCTACCCCTTTCCCGATTTAGACATTCGCTATTGCATGTTGTATCAAAATATCGTCTGTTAATTTCCACATGCCGAGATAATTGTGAAATATTACGGGAATCAGGAGCTGTGGATTAAAAAGGGCGTAATATATACGGCTTGCCTGACAGAAAGAGTTCTTTTCATAAACATCGTAATGCAAAGACGGGTGCAATACCGTCGTGGTGTTAGTTTGCACTGTTTTCGGTGATTGAAAAATGCATTGCATGAATCAGCAAAAATTTCGGATTCTTGCGAGCCGAACAATGTATATTACTCATTAAATGCACACAAGGTTTTAAAACTCGCGGCGTCCCGTTAGTTTTCTACGTAATGTGGATGTGTACAGTTATTAATAAGAATAGAATAAAGCACATTGTTTTTGCATATTACTGACTGTTGATTATATTGCATAAATATGAATATATTGAAACTTATGGTAGAATAAGAAGAAAAAATGAAAAATGAAAACTCAAAATTTAATTTAATTATATGCATGCAGGTTTAGAGTCAAAATAAAACTAGATTTATAAATCGAGACGCAGATTTAAACGTTTGATAAAAACGTCAAGATTGTCGCGTGTCTCTTTAATGTTCCGTATTTTGTTTAGTTGAATCGAAACCACGGATAGCTACATTGTTAATGATGAAAACCTTGTAAACTGCCATAGTTCTGATTTATAAGGGATGACACCGGAGTTTGCAAAGTGGAAAATATTATTATATTGATCGAAAGCTGTCGTGTACAGTGCTTGCGGTAGTAGCGGAGCATCGGTAGTAGCAGATCAGTTTATGTTTACATTTATCAGGGAGTAAGTATAATAGCATACTTACTCCCTGCATTTGCATTTGTTTTTATGAAACTTTCCATATTTGAAGATTGATCATATAAGCATACAACTATACATTAGCGTAAAGATTCGGTACATATTTCCTTGAGTAATTACCCACCTATTAAGAAAAGTGATCCGTTACTGCCTGAAGGATGTGAGTTTTTTAAATGAAAAAATAATACAGTTAAAAACGAAATAAAAAAAATGAACAGATGTTTTTTTAATACACTTTGGTTTCAAATGATCAGGCCTGATCACAAAAGATCCATGATTTGGAGTTTTAAACTTTTAGGGACATTGATTCCGTAAACAGGCAAAATGGCAGATTTTCAACAGTTAACTAACGCACGTATAAGGCATCGTTCATAATAATTTTGGTTAGCATATTGCTGGGAGAGCAGAATATAGTAAGAAACTGTCTTTAAAGTTTCCTTTAGTTTTGAATTTACGCTTTTAACATTAGAGATCCTTTACTATCCAATACACTGTATCGTATGGATAACGCCGAAAGTGGGGGAAAAGCCGAATATTTACGCGCTATATTATATACAAGAAAACGGTGATACAAAGTATCACAAGCCGGTCAGAACAGTTACACAAGAAAACAGTGGTACATTTAGTATCACAAGCCGGTCAGAACAGTTACATAAGAAAACAGTAAGGTGAATGAATATGATACAAATAAACGAACAGTGAGTAGATGTTAGAATATTTTTTTTGTATAATTTTGTAATTATCAACAATCAAAGCACATGTATCATGAAATATTTGAGCACTATATAAACTAGTCATCATGAGATAAAATGAACATGTTTTTAATTTTGGCATCTGTGTTGTATAATGTTATAATACGAATATGATAGACATCTGAAATAGTATGTATAATGGATCACTAAATAGAATGTTGTTTGATGATTAGACTGTGAGGAATTGGGAAAAGATAATGGTTAGAATATGAAGAATTTTTAAACTATTATAGTTATGAACAAACAGACAATATAATAGCAATTGGAGCGTCTGTGAAGGTAATCTCAGTTTTTAGCAATGTTAATTTACATTCAGAAGAAAGGGTCTAATGTTAGATGATTTTTATTATTGAAATCTGATCAGTAATTCATGAGAATAAGTACTAAAGTAACAGTGGAACAGACCTATTTCAAACTCTTTTGAAGATGCTTCAGTTAAAGTGTCATCAACTCTGTTTAATGTTTGAAGAGGTAGTACTTATTTTAAAATCAAACAACACCAATAGAGATTCATATATAGCTTTACACACAAACAGTTAGTAATATTCAAACACAATTTCCTTTATATTATTCTTATAATTAATATTAAATACTGAACAAATGCAAGTTATGTAGAAAAACTAACGGGGCGCCGCGAGCTTTTAAAAAATCAAGATTGCTTTTGTCCCTTTAATAAAGTTTCACGTCAATCAATATCAGTGACGATAACAATTTGGAACTAGCTGTATTCGTATGCTGAGAAAAATGTATAGACTGTATCCCTGAAATTGATACCTAATTCAAGCAGTAGAAGACCAATAAAATGTCTATACCAATTTGACTGCGTCTCGGTATTCTTACTAGAATACAGTTGTTTTATGAACAGTAAAATGACGTTGATACACAGTCCAACACCCATAGCAGCTTTCTGTAGAGCCATTCGTTCGCTTAAATACACTTTTATTCTGTGAATCAAACACATTTGGTCAGCAAACGGTCCCACTGAAGGCTCCGGCAATAATGGACTGTTCTTTCTTTGAATTAAGACCATTCCACTTATGTGACAAATGGGTGTTTTGGGGAAATGACTGATCAGCAGCCGAACATTGTAAACCCTGATCAGCCTGCGAATTAATCTGGGTTTACAATGGACGCAAAGGCTATTATAGTCGTGCATAGCGGGTTAAGGGTTAAGGAAATCGGTGAAAAAATCGGAATGTGGAAACACTAAAAGTAGATATAAAAGTCGATGTAGCATTCAAGGACCACAGTCAATCACAAACACGCACAGAAACATAAAATAATATAATACTATAATGAAGTTGAATGTGGTCTTGTGAACCACAATGGCAAGGCGAAAATAAATCATCACAGCATTTATATCTGAATCCCATGAAATCTGATTGCAACACAACATTTTCCAGAGCACATAAACGTCGCTATACTGGCGACATAGCCTTTCGAATGACCATGTCGGTCGATGTAGATCGCATCTTGACCATCTGGCCATACGTTCTCATTTCTTTGTCTAATCAAACTGACACTAAAATCATCGGAAGATGTAATTTCACAAAACCCAGTTTTTTTAATACATGTACACGCAGAAACGTCCAGTTTGTCAGATACTGTTTTTTTTAATCCATCAAGACGGTTTTATCTCCGTTGTATTTGTTGTGCTGATATTTCGTAGGCATGTGTTCTAGACTACTGTACAGTTCCCATCGTTCTGTGGGGATCTAAATAAATATTAAGAGTAAACAATGGATAGAAAAACTTTCTATTTTCCCTCTCCCATCTGTCATTCCATTTCCAATCCAACGTATTGACAACTGTTATTATGGTAAATAGTGCCGAAATTCTATCGCTTGCAAAAAAACTCGGTCTGGAGCTGTTGAACAGTCACCTTAATCGGCGAACGTTTGTGGAATAAATGTTTAATCAACAACATATATATTTCTAATACAAGGTTTTTATTTGATGGACACCATCTTTAGCTCGAACATTTTACGAGTAAGAGAGCTTATAAATGCAGTACTCTGGCGTCGGCTTCGTCGTACCCAAATCAATAGGTCCAGCATGTTAGTATAACTTAAATAAGACGCATCTTCATTAATTAAACTGAGTATGCATATTTGTATTGAGATTTTTGGAATACATCTTTTGAATTTGGCGTCATTAGGTTCAATTTCAAAGTTATGGCAAACAAATTGAATTTAAATATGGTAAAACTTGCGTCAAAGTTATTATCATCTTATATTTATTTCATTGAGAAAGTGTCGAGTTTTACAGATGGCGAAAGGTCTATCCAGGAATTAGTGGATGGTCTGTATCCACCACAAAAAATCGACCGTCATACATAGCCTAAATTATGCTGAAAATGACGTTGAGCACCATTCATTCAGTCAATCAATCAAATCAATCAATCAATCAGTCATTAGATCAATGGCTTAAGACATTACATGAAGGAAAATTTGCAGGTGCTAAAATGGTAGATTTCTAAAAGGCATTTGATCTGGTGGATCACAACATTTTGCTTCAAACATTAAAGTTATATAAATGTGGCGAGCTTACACTGCAATGGTTCAAATCTTACCTGTCAGATAGAAAACAAGTCGTATCTTTGACATTTGCTCTTTCTAAGAAACAAACAATAACGTGTGGGGTACATGAAGGGGCCATACTAGGACCTTTTATGTTTTTAGTGTTCATCAATGACCTTCACCTTGAATTGAATGGCATTGTTTCTAATAAAGATATGTATGCAGACGATACTACCATATACGAAATACACGAATCCAAAGATATAATAGAAATCAATCTACAGAAAGCTGTTGATATATTTTGAAAGTCTGGTGCTTGAATAACTTGAATAACGGCATGGTATTAAATGCGTCATTTTGTAACCACACCACATCGACGTGTCAGATTAGAATATAAATCACTTTCTATAATGACATTTACATATTACTACTGGTGATACAATTTTAGGGGTAAATATAAATGAGAATATTTAAAATGGGATGATCACATATTGTTTATTAAGAAAAAAAATAGCAAGAAATGTATGGTAACTGTCAAGAATAAAATATTTTATTCCTTTGAACTATCGAAATATTTTTTATAAAGTTCCACAACATTCGTTCGCTTAAATACACTTTTAATCTGTGTATTAAACACATTTGGCTAGCCAACGGTCCCATATCTGGAATAAAACACCGATTCAGTTTTTCAACATTTCGCGTCATTCATTACCACTATGCTCATTTTGAAATAACCATCTGTCAAAACCACATCTCTACCTAATCTCTGTGCTCATACTCTCAAAAGAAATAATCCTGACAAACACAGTAAAATATTTACTATTCATGACAACAGACATACTACTTTAACCTCAGGATAGATTTAACAATGAAATAGAAACTAATCTTGGGGAAAACGCATGCAAACTAGAACTTTGGATTCTTTCAAGGAACTATTTCAGCACCCTACGACCCGGAAGTACTTCCTGACTGGTCTGACACCGTACAGCCACATCTACATTTGTGTAATGTAATCTGGGGCAACACAAGTCGAAAACATATCAACAGCCTTTTTATAATGCAAAAAAGGGCATGTCACGTGGTTTTATGTGAACAGTATGTTACTTTTCAAGCCGCTATGGAACAACTAAATTGCCTCACAATTGATCAGCGAATTATACTCTTCAAAAGACCAAATTCATGTATAGAGTTTCGAACCATACCTTCATATATTTCCTGTATGTTTACCAATCGTAATTCAACTGACAGAAGTCTTCGACCATTAACTGATTCTAATTTTAGTACTCCTAAGCCTAATCGGGAACTTTTCAAGGGCAGCATGTCTTACTCCGGGACCATTTTATGGAATACTATTTCAAAGCACATCCAGAAGTGTGCAACAATGAAAAGTTTTACAAACAACTGCAAAAATGGATAAAAGAAAAACAACATTAATACTTATATAGATATCATCTCATCTCATTATTGTGTGAATATCGTTCAAACTACCACCACCAACAATGTTATTATTTTTACATATACATGTATCTTATGTAGCTTGCCATTCTTGTATCTTGTATTTCTTATAGAGGGCCCCAAGAAAGATTAATTTAAAACTTATTGGGTCACCCATAATAAATAAATACTTTCATCCATTCATTCATTCATCAATCTATTTCTAGCTCCAGTTTTCATGAAACTTTGTTTGCATGTTTATATTGTGATTGAGCATTTGGAGACCGTTAGTCAAAGGTCAAGGTCACAGTGAGATTAACCGGTATAAAATTGCCACGTGTTGTTAACTTGAAGTTACAGAACCATGCAGTCTTTATGGAACGTTATTTACATTGTGTATTGTTGTTGGTTATAAACTTTGTCATGGCTCTTGATATCTAGTTTGTCTTAGCGAAATTTCAAGTCGGCCATAAATTCAAGATGACTACTTCTTGAAAACTATAAGTGATATTGATATGGGACTTTTTCTAAAATGATCAGCATGACATTATGTTGGTCCTTGTCGAAATCCATTTTGATTTGACATTAAACATGGCTGCCAGCGGCCATCTTTGTTTACATAGAGTTATATAGTAAATACGTGTAGCGACTACTCCTCTGAAACTACTTGAAGGATTTTCATGAAACTTAACAGAAATGTTGCTCTTGATGTGAAGTTGAGTCTAACAAAATTTCAGTTGGCCGAAAATTCAAGATGACCGCCATGACTCAAAATAGATTTTTAAAAGAAATAATTTTTGTAGCGACTACTTCTTGAAAACTATAAGAGATATTGATATGGGACTTTTTCTAAAATGATCAGCATGACATAATATTGGTCCTTGTTGAACGTTATTTTGATTTGACGTTAAACATGGTTGCCAGCGGCCATCTTTGTTTACATATAGTTATGTATAAAAACTTGTAGCGACTACTCCTCTGAAACAACTAGACAGATTTTTAAGAAACTTCACAGGAATGCTGATCTAGCTTTCAGAACCTGCCAGTAGAGCTTCAAGGTCATTGACCTCTTGTTTAATTAAGTCCAAATAAAATATCCAATGTTCCTTTAATTCAAATTAGCAAGTGTATCTTTAACAGTAAGTGTCTCTTTAATCCAAAACGGCAAGTGTTTCTTTATCCAAATGTCAATTGTCCTTAGTCTAAATTAATTTCCAGTATTTCCGATTTAGTCCAAATATTCAATTTTACTGTTATTATGAATGAGCACAATATGTATTAAATCCTATCACAACTATATTTTCTAAAAGCATCCAAATCTAAATTAACTTTAATGAAGAAATACTGAAATTGATCTCAACTCAACTGCTATGCTGCTCGTGTGTGTGTGTGTGTGTAGTTCTGAGGTTTATAGTCCCTCCACCAACAAACACGACAAGTTTCCCTGCCGCGACGGGCACAATTGAGTCTGGACTGTTCTAGCTGAATGTGTTGGTTGATCTAGTGCTGCTGCTTCTGTTGTATGTATGTAGATGGTGTGTCGCTTTCGCTCTGTGTAGTTCTCGCTGTGGCGGTGAAGTGGTCTGGAGTGGTCTGGTGTGGTGGTCTGGTGGTCTACATCCGCTAAGGTGTCCTACATCCGCTACTGGTCGGTGGCTGCCTTGTTTCGGGCCACACCCATCACAGTATGACCCCTGCGCCGCACACACCGCCCGATGTCTGTGTCACCCTTAAGTCTTCTGTGGTGTGTGAAAAACCACGGTAGAATGTGAGCTTCCGCTGCAACGTGATGACCGAGGTTTATGGTTGAGTAGCGGTCCCTTGCAGCTTCAGCCCGCGTACCGGTTCCGATTTCAGGGATCTGGAGACATCAGATGATGTGTGCTGTGATGGGACGCAGGAGACATCTTCACTATCAGTCAACCGACGTTCAGTTCAAACCTGAGAGTGACAAGTTCTCCGCGACGTGCACGCTGTGAAGATCAGGAGAAGGCTAAGCTGCTATGCTGCTCCCAGAGCAAGTCTGTTTATATACTGCCCAAAGATTGTTCCAAAAGCCTCCCCACCAAAACTGTCCAATGAAAACACTCCAAGGTTCATCACAAATGAATTTGCATCAATAATTTACATTCATGGTAAGCATGTTTACATCTATATTATTTTTAACTTTATTCAAGGCCAAATCAATAATAAACATGCAACAAAACATTCAGACATAGGTAACAGTCATTAAAGGTCACTGATGCTATACATATAATTTAATTTAATTCATTCAATGTCACGGATGATATCAGAGCCCTATATGTAACTTTTCACCCCAAATGCTATAAATGGAGTGTACTTTACTTTATTCAAAGTCATGGATGCTATACATATAATTTAATGCAATGTCATGGATGCTGTAAGTAGATTTTGTTTCGATTGGAAAGTAATTTGAATTAATATTCCTGTGAAGTTTCATGAACATCCGTCAAGTATTTTCAGAGGAGTAATCGCTACAAGTTTTTACTATATAACTCTATGTAAACAAAGATGGCCGCTGTCAGCCATGTTTAATGTCAAATCAAAATGATTTTCGACAAGGATCAATATCATGTCATGCTGGTCATTTTAGAAAAAGTCCCATATCAATATCACTTATAGTTTCAAGAAGTAGTCTCTACAAACGTGTTTTTTTTAATCTATTTTTAGCCGTGGTGGCCATCTTGAATTTCCGGTCGACCTGAAATTTTGCTAGAATCAATTAGACATCAAGAGCAACATTCCTGTGAAATTCCGTTCAAGTAGTTTTAGAGGAGTAGTCGCTACAAGTTTTTACTATATAACTCTATGTAAACAAAGATGGTCGCTGGCAGTCATGTTTAATGTTGAATCAAAATAATTTTCAGCAAGAACCAACATCATGTCATGCTGATTATTTTAGAAAAAGTCCCATATTAATATCACTTATAGCTTTCAAGAAGTAGTCTCTACAAACTTGTATTTATTTTATCTATTTTTAGCCGTGGCGGCCATCTTGAATTGTTGGCCGACCTAAAATGTTGCTAGGATCAACTAGACACCAAGAGCAACATTCCAGTGAAATTTCATGAAAATCCGTCAAGTACTTTCAGAGGAGTAGTCGCTACAAATTTTAACTATATAACTCTATGTAAACAACGATGGCTACTGGCAGCCATGTTTAATGTTAAATCAAAATAATTTTTGACAAGGACCAACATCATGTCATGCTGATCATTTTAGAAAAAGTCCATATCAATGTCACTTATAGTTTTCAAGAAGTAGTCGCTACAAATTTATTTTTTAGAAATCTACTTTTAGCCGTGGCGGCCATCTTTTTTTTGGTCTACCTGATATTTTGCTAGGACCAATTAGACATCAAGAGCAACATTTCTGTGAAGTTTCATGAAAATCCGTCAAGTTCTTTCAGCGGAGTAGTCGCTACAAATGTTTACTCTATAGCTCTATGTAAACAAAGATGGCCACTGGCAGCCATGTTTAAAGTCGAATCAAAACTGTTTTCGACAAGGACCAACATCATGGCATGCTGATCATTTTTGACAAAGTCCCATATCAATATCACTTATAGTTTTCAAGAAGTAGTCGATACAAACTTGTTGTTTTTTTAAACCTATTTTTAGCTTTGGCGGCCATCTTGGATTTTATCAACATGAATTAGTTTAAACATATTTATTTTACATCGATTGCGAAACAAGTTATTGCAACTTAGATTAATCACTCTCGATGGCTTCCTGGGTAGAACCAGTACTAAGCAATGTGGCTTAATTATCTTTCTCAAGGATAAATAACGTGGCCGCGGCGAGGATCGAACCCACGACCTCTCGATTCTGAGTTCGGCGCTCTACCACTGGACCACGCACTCCACTATCTTTAAAATATTTTTTTAGATTTGGCGGCCATCCTGGATTTCACATCAACATGAATTTTGCTATGATCAACTAGACTTCATGAGCAACATTTCTGTAAAGTTTCATGAAAATCCATCCAGTAATTTCAGAGGAGTAGTCGCTACAAAAAAAGTTTACGGACAGACGGACGGACGACGGACACCGCACCACGGCATAAGCTCTCCTAATCTTTGATCAGTAGAGCTAGAAATTGGATATTAATGAAAAGCTGTATTTGTATATTGTGTAAGTTAATATTTTATATAAATATAATTATGTTAATTATATTGTGGTGTTGCTGGTTTTGCTTCCTTGCTTGTTACGTTTTACTCGTAACTGCTTGTTACGTTTTACTCGTAACATGAGGAACTAAGCGTAATCATTGCAATTCTGTCTTCTAAAAGTGAAATTACACATCACACCATAAAAATGGCAATGAACTTGCAAATTCAAGAAAACAAAAAGTCTAGCTTTATTGATGAATTAACATTTAGTATAAAACAGCGATGGCGAACAAAGGATTAACACAAACTGATAGCTATCAATTAGGGTGTCAGGCACTTGACAAATATTTCTCCGTATTTTGTCACTATTTGATCACATTTTACCGGCCATCGTGGTAACACGAGGCTTCATCCAATTATACAGCACGTTTATCTCTCAAATAAGCAGTACCATTAACAAAACGTATGATTCAGTGGCCATTAAAGAAGCTTTTTTGAAATATTAAAGCTATTAAATTGTCATGATTTTTTGAATTTCAAAACATAGCCTTCTCAGATTTAGAGATGCCCAGTACAAAGAAAATAAACTTGAACTTTCACAATATGGTGACAGTTTCACAATATCTTAAAATGTGTATGAAATGTACAATAGACTAGATCAATAACTTTTGATAAAAGACAACTTACGGTGTATATATAGTCCGCAAAATAATTTAATGACCACACAGTAAAACAGTAATAATAACTTAATCTTTAATATTATGGATTTTATATTCATATAAAAAGTATTATATGTGTGTAATTAATAATTGTAAAAGAATAAAACTAATTTTGAAAATTGCAAACAGACAGTAAATTGTTCAATTACAGCGCTTTAAAAAACGACCTAAATCTAAACATGGTCCTTAAATTATTTTTAGGAGTATAGCTTACCACGAAAAGGAGTCGTAGTGTGTCGTAGGAACGTGACCGTCCGTCTACAACCTGTTTTGCACATACAAAAAGCGCTCGCTGTTATTAAGTATATATAATTAGAGTTTACGTGTGTCGATAAATCAACTAGAAGTGTATGAAACTCATTTAAAGAAAAATCGCGTGTCAAGTGTAACTTCCGGTTAAAATCCAAGATGGCCGCCAATAAATGAAATAGTGATATCAATTAATTTTGAAAATGAATGAACAGAACTTTATCTGGAATACTATGCTTGCCGTTCAGATTTGTTTATATTTTATTTTTTGTCTATAATGTTAAATCATTTCTGTTTGTAATATATGCGCCTACAATTTCACACACAAGCAATCATAGACAAAAGTAAAAGTCTGTATGGGAAATTCACTCACATACCTTAGTGTAATTACCGTTTATGACCCATCCTGTCATCGCCATCGAATCATCAAACAGGTTTCCCTCCAGTTGTACAACTCTCCAGAAAATGAAAACATTCTTAGGTTTGCCTAACTTAACATCTGTCAGCGCACCAATGAAATGATAATCATTGCTGGTATTGGATATTCCAATGTATGGTTTTGTCGTCTGCTTAAAAGGGCGGAAATGGAGTATGACGCTTTTCAAAAATCAAGTGAAACAAAACACGAAGTAAAACGCATTAAGTATTTTGTTCTGTTGTGAAATATGTTAAGGTTGTTGGTGTTTTAAATTTCTCATTTTCAATCGTTGAATGGTGCTCCCAACAACCCCAAGGGGACTGATCTGAGAACTTACAAATAGTCAATGATTGCTTTTATACATCGCTTTATAATCGGATATGTCGCCAACGGCATTTGAATAAAACAAGACTGTCTCAAAGTGCCAGATAATCGGAATCCTCCAATACTATCGTGATAGCTTTCTCGAATCTCAGATATTAGTGACTTCCTATGAGTATGACTATGTATTTGTGAAACTGCAGCCATGGAGGGGTGTCCGTATTTTAGAAGCATGCTTGCATGATATTGGCTATTGAATGTAACATCAAAATAATCATGCATATGGCAAAATAACTTGTCCCAAAATACATAACCGATTCAAAATGTTTATGTCCAGTAATATGTGTTTCCAAGAACGGAAAATGTCCAAGGTTATGACGTATTGTTTATTATACAATTTTCTAAAAAACAAAAAAACATTGTTGTTCATGTTTCAATACTGAACACTCCCTGGACCAAAATTGGAATGTTTCCTAATTTTGAGAACTCACCATTGCATATTAATGCAAGGTTAATGCAAGGTTATGCATGTTAATGCAAGGTTATGCATGTTCTGGAACGTGCATCAGACTATTTCAATTATAAAGAGGTGTTGTCTGAACGAGTGGTACTCATGATGTCTCTGTCTTCAATAAATATCTACTGAACTGCCTTTGTTGTTAATTCTCACGTATACAATTCTTTAAGACTTGGCACCATTCTAAATTTCACTTTGTATAGTTTCTCAAATATTTACTTCAGTTACAGTTACATTTACTCGATTTTCTCAAGCAAATGTTGAGGAATGCGTGTGTTTATTTTTCGCCATTTCGGTTTATGTACTTGGCACCTACACTTTTATATATAAACACAAGTCAATGAGATTTGTAGAAAACATATGCTTGTCTGTAAAATAAATATTGTGTCAGCTGTGAAGAGTAAAAGTATCATCACTTTGTATTAAAGACGTCAGATTTGTCTTCGACAGAATTTTGCTTTCAGTAGAGAAATAAAATGTACAGTGCATTAGCCGTAAGTTGATATAGGGTCCAAATTTTCAGGATTTCATTCGAACATCTGTTGATATTAAGATTGCTATTTATATTTAGAAATACTAAAGTTGGGAATTTTCTTCTGGTTCGTCCGTTAGCTCTTCTTCTTGATCGCTTCCTTCCGGGCAAACTGGGAAGATTTTCATGAAACGTACTAGTCTCGGTCACCCAGGAGTTCGCTTAGAATAGGTGAGCTGGGTGAATTAGACTAGAAAAAAGTTGCAGAAACATTTCCAATAAAAAAAAAACTTCTTGCAAAATTCAACATGGCCAGAATGATAGAAAAATACAAACTAGAAAATTCGACCATGGCTTCTCGCACGTGTAAACGTTATAAGCTAACATTCGTGGTCAAAGCGCGTGTAAAAATTACACTCCGTCACAGCATATGTAATCATTTAGTATCCGTGACCAGAGCACGTGTGCACGTTCCAATCTAGCATCCGTGACCAGAGCACGTGTAAATGTTACAATATAGCATCCGTATCTAGAGCACGGGTAAACGTTTCAATCTACCATCCGTGACCACGTGCACACCTTTCAATATAGCATCCATGAATAGAGCCCATGTACACGTAACAATCTAGCATATGTTATCAGAGCACGTGTAAAAATTTAGCATCCGTGACCAGAGCACGTGTACACGTTACAATCTAGCATCCATTGCCAGAGCACGTGTAACGTTACAATCTAGCATCCGTGACCAGACCACGAGTGAAAGGTGCACGTATACGGGTTTCAATCTAGCATCTGTGACCGGAGCACGTGCACACGTTTCAAAAAGTATCCATGACCAGAGCACGTGTACACGTTACAATCTAGCATCCGTTGCCAGAGCACGTGTAACGTTACAATCTAGCATCTGTGACCAGAGCACGTGTATATTAAGATTTAGCTAGCTCCTTAGTTTATCCTCAATAAGATCTTATTATTTTATGAAGTACTGTTATTCACTGAACAAAGTCGGGCGATAATGGAATACAAATGTACGTAATTGAGCATTTAATTCACTACAGTCATAAAAGATTATTTCAAATGGAATTTCAATTAATACCTTTATCTCTTTGTCAAATTTAAATTGATCATTTATGAAAACATATTCATGGGGTACTTGAAATAAATGATAGCCTTTTAACAGTGCTAAGTGAAATGAAAAGTATATAGGAGACTTATAAAGTTATCAAAATACCTCTCAGGGAAGGAATAAGAGCATTTCAAACGCCTTCGAAATATTTCCGTCGTCATTTTTATGCTCTGGCAAATAATTAAAAAACCGAATTTATATAGTTAAGAAGAGCGCTTGATTGTTAATTGAAACATCAATATTTGAACATTCTTAACTATGACAAAGTATTACAGTTTTCATTTATAAAGAGCAGTCTTAGTACAGTTCTCCATAATCCTTTAAAACTCGTTTGCCTCAAATAGTTGAAACATAATTATATAATTATATGAATTAAAAAAAGTCATCTCTCAAGATGAAAGTGTATTACGAAGAATTTAATTGAAATGAATGTTGTTTAACGGCTCAACAGCACAGTGGGTTATAGCCGCCACACATAAATGGGGAGATGTATAGGAATCTGGGAACCTGCCTACGCACTCTCACTATCGAATATATTTCACTGGTTCTTTAACGTTACACATGATCGCCCGGTTTAATTCTAGGCCCCATATTCTCGAAACTTTGAGTCGAAATCTCAAACTCAAGCTCAGCTATAAATAAATATTAAAATCTTACTTAACGGTCATGGAATGACCTGAAACTTTACACAAATCGAGATAATCATTAATTACACATGTCTTGAAAGTTTCAGGAAGAAAAACAATCACTGAAAAAAGTTACAGCTAAAAGAAATATATGAAATAATTCGGACTTGAGCATAATATTTTAGCTGAGCAAGTTTCGAGAATATGGTGCCAGGTCATATACCACTATTGCATTTCCCATAGACCTACATTATAGCCGTTTGACCTTCAACCCCTATTTCTAAATAAGACGAAGAGCTATCTTAGATACACTCAAAAATGACCAGCAAATTGGGGATAATGTAACACTTTCAGCCTCTAATACTTCAAAGAAGGTAAGCAGCCCCAGAATGACAGTAAATAAATTGTTCTTCTTGTAAATATACCCTCAGTACAATTTTATCAATAAAATGCAAATTTCAATCAAAATATCCTAAATGAACCTGTTTTATGAGGAAATATAATTTGTTGATGTTTTATGGGGATTTGTTATGATTTGGGTAATTTAATCCATTCAGAAATGTAATCTGACTATATGCATTAATAGACCCTATACCTTTTTCAGCCAATCAGAAGCCTCAAATCAATAGTGGTATGTGACCTCTATATTGACATCGGCTAAGGGAAAGTGTCTTGCATACGAAACTTAGCGTCGAACTGAGGCAGATCCGTTTTAGCCTATATCAAGCTCATTAAAATCATATCCTAATTACGCTTTGCTACTCTTAGCGTGATAAAGGTCTTGGCCCTCTTTTATTAAACATCTTACGATAAGTCTCAAATTTTAAAATTGTTCACTTTGTTCACCAAAGCATTCAATGTAGACAATTATGTATGCACGCAGTGCAGAAATATCACCTGTGTAAAAAAAATGACATGAAATCATGTTTATTTGAAAAATGTAATTTATAGTGAAGCATTTAAGAAATTGATTTACGATCAAAATGGTCATAAGTTTTTTCATAAAACATGGCCCTGATTTTAACTATATGTCATGAATATTCATTATGTCGTCATCGATTTGTGTGTTGCGACTTCGACATTCTTCTATTCAGTTAGACTGAACGTTGCTGGTGCAATTTCTTGCCTCCGTTTGATTTGTAGCAATAAAGAATTGAATTTACCGTTGCTGACAACGTTCGTAGGTAGAATTTAAAATATTTGATCCAAATTCGAACCAGGACATAAGCAACTATTGTAATTTTCACCCCAGTCAACGGGGTGGAATTTTCTGAACCCTCTCTCACTCTTCACTTCTCCCTGTCAGGAAAACTTGAACATAATGGAGAAGCTCTGCTTCATTTGGGCAAAACTTCTTTGTTTCCGAGTATTACCCTCTCCAAGCACATACACACTGTGTTGGTGTCTTTATAACAGCATGCGAATCTAGGTCCTTCGGTTTCAAGTCAATCGCGCTATCCATTGGGGGCACGCCAGTATTATGAATCTCCCTCATCTCTGTGTTGTGATTGGCTATAAGCACTGGGGTCATTTGCATTTTATAAGATTGAGACCACTTTTATTTTTGGATGTAGCATATTTCAGTTATGGATTGATTTGATATGCATTCAACTACAGGTGTGTCATTAAAACTTATAATACAGACAGTGCGGTGTCTAGCAAAAACAAATAGACATCTTCACTTGCCTCTGCTTATGTATATGTATTACTCTGGACTGTATTCCAGGAAGTGGGGTGCGGGGGCGGGGCGGGAGGTGTGGGTGGCGCGGTATTAAGAAACGCTTTCTGGGGGATGGTGCAGGTCTAATTCCACTAAATCAAAAGTATGTGCTCGCCTGGTGCATCGAAAGTAGTTCTGTATTAAAGAGTGCTAATCTTTTTTTCTTTAAAAACTTTTTTAGTGCAGTTTCCTGTTGTTTTTTTTGGCTGTAACTGTATTCTGGACATGTTTTTTTGATATAAATTTGAGAAGTGGAAGTAGACAGGGTATGAAATTGCAAGGGGTAAAATAGTTTTGACCTTTGACCCGGTGTTAGTATACAACTGAAGAAATGTTTCTTAGAAGGTATTAAACCCCCTATTTCCTTGTTGATGTTTATTAGCAGACATGTTTATTTGCATGATAAAGTAAGTTTCCCAGAATTCTAACGAGGTTTGAGTTTTTAACAGGTTGTCAACATTCTAACTTTACTATGGAAGGGCAATGGAGACTCATTTACGCTATGTTGAGCGTCAAAGGACGTTTAGAAGAAAGACATGAATAATGGCACATGGAACTTGTTGGTCCTTAACTCTCGATATAGGGGTATTGTAATATATTTCTCTAATGTATGATTCATACTTAATCTGAAGTGGTTGACAAATATTTAAGAAATAAGGTATTAATACTTGATTAAACCACTTGGTTTTCAAACTGTAAAATCATAGTGGCGGCTTTCCCGTGATCAGCTTTAACGGTATTGACTTTTATGCTGATTCCGACTTGATCAAATATTGATGGTGGATGTTTTTTCGACATAAGCACGTTTCCAACTTGTAGTTATTCAGCTATAGCAAACAAATTTGATTGGATTTAAAAGAAACAATTTGAAATATTTTAAACAGGTTTAAGTAATCAAATGAGTAAAACTATGTATTTTAAAATGGCAATGTTCCGGTGCTGTTTAAATTGTCGTTGTTTAACGTATACACTATGCATTTAATTGTTCCCTTTTATATGAAAATACGTGTTAAGATGACTTTAAAGTGTTTGATTTATGATCAGCAATGGAATACTGCATTTTAGCAGTGAAATGAAAGTGTTAATTCCTACTGTAAAATCACAGTTTTATATGTTCACTGCCGGAATTACTTTTTTCAATGTAAAAACTCGTTTTAGAAGATAACTGTTACATTTGTATCTTTAACGTGGATATGTTCTTACTAAGAAAATGAGGTATAGATGTGTTCTCGCCTTTTTTGCGAAGAATAAAAGAGACACAGGTGTTGCTTTTACGGCGGTGCGGTAGCGAAAAAGTTTAGGTCACTTTCTCACGAACTGTATGCACTAGACCTTTCAAACTTTGTTATAGTTGTATATTGGGTAGTACATCGCAACATGACATAGGAAATGCGGAGGTGACCCTCCAAGAAAAGGGCTTATAACTTAATATGTTTTTACATTCAACTTTTCCGTTTATGTCTCTTTCTCAGGAACTGTATGCTCTAGACCTTTCAAACTTTGGTTATAGTTGTTTCTAGGGTAGAACATCGAAACTTGACAAGGAATTACCGATGTGACCTTCACCGTACAAGTAGATGGTACATAACTTAATAAGTGTTACCTTAAAGTTTTGCGTTTATGTCACTTTCTCACGAACTATATACGCTAGAACTTTCAAACTTTGCTTATAGTTGTATCTTAGGTAGTACGTCGCAATTGCAAATGTGACATTCACCATCCAAGCAAAGGGCATATACATTATTACTTTTTACATTCAAGACTTGCGTTTAGGTCTTTTTCTCGGGAATTGTGTGCAAATCAAACTTTGTTATCATTCGCAACATGGCATAGCAGTTGCGGGTATGACCTTAATCGTGCAGGCAGATATATTAGTAATTATTACGTTTACGTCACTCTCTTACCAGCTATATGCACTAGATATTTCAAACTTAGTTTATAGTTTAATCTTTGGAAGACAACAACATCTATTTTGATATATATGTGTCTTCGGTAGTACATTATGTTTTGGACACATGGGTTTCATCTATGTAATATATCAGCAGTAAACTTATATAAGTTGTTTTTTGTAATTCAAAATTTAAAGTAGCTATGCCGCCAACAACAGCTAATTTTTACAACATATGTACACCGTTTCTAAACGAGGTATATATATAACTTAAAATTTTAAGAGTCTAAACTCAATCGACACATTATAAAGAGCGTTAAACAGCCAGACCAAACCACAAAACTGGAGCGTCGAATTAACTCATAAATTCATCTTACACATATTCAATCACAGGCATTAAGAACCAGTGAAAGAGCATATACTTTTAATCAGCATATAAGCATTGTTATATGACCGACCTGAACACCTGGATAGAGTTTTACTAAAGATTGTTTGTGTAATTTTGCCGTTATTTGGCGGGTTATTTATATTAATTGTAGGCGATATATGTTTTAATCCGTGGATTTCTTGCCGAAAAACTGTCAATTGTTTAGGAAAGTACAAAGGATGTACTTCTCGATGAAATAACATCTGTTGTTCACTCCAACACAACACATATCCTCTACATATACCTATATACACTATATATGGTTATACAGGGTTATATACAGTATAAAGACCTCGCAGTGGGGAGCATATAAACAAAATATACACATACAAACATTTCTTCATAATTATTTATTTCTCTCGATGCATGAGATATCTTAAAACATTACTCTATACTATATATGTATATCATATATATTTTGAAGATCAAATAAATAGGTTTAATATGAACACATACATATGACTTCTCCAGCGCGTGCAGTACTGCAAAAACGTCTGTAACTTATGTTATAAAAACAAAGTACCAAAGTACTGCGACAACCGTTGACTGTAATTCATAAACAAAATAGTAGTACACGTACTGCGGCACTGTATAAAAGGGACACATGGCAATCTTGAGTTTTATTCAAACATTAAAATTTGCTCCTCAGTTTAATTATCCTGCGTAATTTTGACTTTAAAACTGCTTGCATATAATTAAATAAAAAAATTGAGATTTCAATTTTCTTCAATATTTCACCAAATTTTTAATATATTATTGATGCACTATTATAAAAAGTTAGTAATATGTAAAAATAATTTGCTTTGAACTATTCTAACAATTACTATTAATGATTGAACAAATGCAAGTGAAGAGAAAAACTAACGGGACGCCGTGAGTTTTTAAAAAATCAAGATTGCCGTGTGTCACTTTAAAGTAACGTAAAGCAGGCCTCACTTAAAGCTTATTTAGTAAAGAACGTATCTACATAAAACACGAATGTATACAAAACAATAATCTGAAAGACGTTACATTGCAGTGTTTGTATTTAAATTATATGCACAAATGTTAACAATGAACAATACTCAAACAAAACGTAAAGAAAGTTCACTTAACAACGTAATATCCACCATTACTAAAATTGTTACAACAAAAGAAACATACTGTTTATAATTAATATACAGTTTTTTGTGTCTTGTCATTTTAATTTGTGTCGTTCAATTAAAGCAACATTCTGATTTATAATCAGCTCTGTTTTTCAACCTATAACATTTGTCTTTACTGTAAAATAAAACGTGCATACCCAGTCACATTTACACTATCTTACATGTTTATATACAAACCAAATATGCACAAAAAGTAGAACAACTCTATAACCACCTTATCATTATCAAGTGGCAGCACATTTTTATGGAAATTTACACATTTGAACTAGATAAAACATATATACTGGTCCATACCTCGGCAAACATAATCTCGTGACTGAATAATATATATAAATATTGTCATTTAGCCTGCATCTACATATGAACACGCTATTTGCAATCAACCAGACGTGTGACGCAGTGTGCGATGGTTATTTTTTTGTAGAAATGATTATTAGTATGCACTGTTATCTTCCTTTATTTAAACCGCCATTTACAATTGTTTGGAGATTTATACACATAGACTAACACCATTCGTTTTTTATTTGACTATGTGCGTCCTTAACACATAGATTTGGTCTGTGTAAGTCTATTCAACAGCAATGTAATAAATGCAATGAACAATTTAGACAATGATCGAAATTATTATGCATCAATATCGTAAGTTATTACCAATTTTTTTTTAAAAAACGTGTTGGTATATTAAGTGTTATTTTCGAACACCCAAATATAATTATACACGTTTTGAGTTGTTTTTATTTTACTATTTATTCACTGTTATACTGCCTAAATTATGCATGTATCTGCCAATATATAAAACAGAAGCATAATTTATAAAGCACGACTTTTATATAACTTTCGAATAACTTGTTCGGTGCAACCACCTATAAACGATCCTAACACGAGCATTCGCTGTGTTTGATATAATTTTGTATTGAAAGACATTGATGGTTGTCGTTTTTTTACTTTAATATTACTGCATATTGGTTAAATGACGTATGTATCATTCAATACATAAAACAGTCGCATAATTTACAAAACATGCATGGCATTTATACTTTTCTAACGACTATTTATGCAACCAACTCTAACCAGTAATAAATCATGCGTTTTCGCTGCATTCATTCACAACTCTTATCAATTAATCGACTAATTAACAATCAACTTGTTCAGTATACCTGAATGGTATTTATGCATTAACATACTATGATACACTTATTATGCAGTACCTACATAATAACTGTCATTAATATTGTGTCGATAGCGGTACATCAAAGAGAATCTCATATATAGTTTAATGGACACCGCGGTCTCGGCGACCGTTACTAATTAATGTTACAGCTATTAATAATGAATGACCCGTCAACATTTAGTATTGTTTTAACAGAAACGGAACCACTTTTATGACCATGCGGTTAATGGAAGACTTCGTTTACTATTGCGAGCTAGCAGTGTTTAACAAGATAGTATATGTGTATAGTTCTTTAATGTTGTCAAAATCTCCCTAGTTTAATTAATTACATTTATCACATTCTCTTTAATTTGACATTTGACCCTGGTAACGTATTTAATTGTCACGTGTAGTCGTTGATTACACTCAGGAGGTATTGTGTCCGATTTTGGCACAAACTTATTTAAACAAGTTGACACAATTATTTAACATATTATACAGAATTACTGACACAGTATCTCGACCGATAGTATCGCCACACATAGTGTCTTATATTCATTTATATAGAAGTGTTACACAAAACACGTCCTCTACCACCACTAGTCTGTAACAATGACTCGCAACACTAGTCCTATCGACATAACAATAAAGTGTGTGGTATATCAATTAAATAGTAGCGTCTGATACGCGCGTCTGATACGCAAGTTGATTCATCTCTGAAACAGCTTTAGACTCCAGTGTTACTTCTATACGCTGATGATGTTACCACAATGTGCATCCGTGTTACTTCTGTACGCTGATGATGTTACCACATTGTGCATCCGTGTTACTTCTGTACGCTGATGATGTTAACATAATGTGCATCCGTGTTACTTCTGTACGCTGATGATGTTACAAGACTATGCATCGATGAGAATATTCGGGAGACTCCACCTGATAAAACCTGAAAAATACACCAGTACGATAGTTTTATGGTTTACTTCAACATATGTTGTTGTTTTTTAACCGGGTTTTCAAAAACCTGGCTTACAGATTGGCAAAAACCGGACGGGCGGGCGGCGGCGTTACGCAGGCGTCAACATTTTGTGTTTTTTATATATTTCAGCATTACCATGTCCGATCTTCATCAAACTTTAACAGCACATTCCTCCCATCAAGACAATACCCTGAAAACTAGGTCATCATGACCTATTTCCCCCAAAATATGCGTTACGTTAACATTTTTGTTTAAGTTCGTGCGGGCGGGGTGGGGGCCAGTTTTTGTTATATCGCAGCATTACCATGTCCGATCTTTATCACATTTTAAAAGCACCTTCCTCTCATCAAGCACTGACAAGCCCTGAAAACTAGGTCACTATGACCTACTTTCTCCAAAATATGCGTTATGTTAACCTTTTTGTTTTTAAGTTTGGATGGGAGGGTGGGGGGGGATTAAGTCTTTGTTATATCTCAGCATTACCATGTCCGATCTTCATCAAATATTATCAATACCTTCCTCTCATCAAGCACTGACCATAACCTGGAAACTTGATCACTGTGACCTACGTTCTCCAGAAATACCTTACGCTAACCATTTTGTGTAAGTTTGTGTTTGTGTTATCTTGTGTTTTCTTTATATCTCAGCATCACTATGTCCGATCGTCATCAAATTTTAACAGCACCTTTCTCTCATCAATTAGTTTTTATATCTCAGCATTGCTATGTGCAAGTATTATAAAACTTGGACAGTAGGTTGCTGACATGTACCAAACATCATGCGCTTAAAGCGAAAACTAGGCTTTCAACATTAAAGAATCCTCCAACTTCAAAAAAAAATTCTACTTAGAAAAGCTCTATCAAATAGTTTCACCAAGCACACAGGCACTCATCTGTCACATTTTCTTTCACACACCAGGCGTTTCTCTCTTATTTTTACATTTCTTCAAAACACGATTTTTTTTCCTGGTTGAGTTGCAAGCTGAAAAAAATCAGGGAGACTCCTATACAATAAACGAACACAATCTTTGAAACGACTAAGCCTTTCTTTAATTTGGTATTTTGTATTTCGAGAGTTTGTAAGATTCATTTAAACCCTAACAATTTGGATACTACCAACAATTATGTTAAGCTGTTAGTTAGTGTAGGCTAAAGTGTGCATGCCCTCTCACCACACACATTATAATCAATGATTTAATAATGTCATTATTTTGAAAAACCTCCTTTGAATGTCATATCGAATCTGAATTCATTTCCGCATCGTGTTTCATAAAAAGAAAATAGATTGATATCATATTGTTATTATAATAGTTAAAGTGGTTTCAATAGATTATCGCTTTCAAAAACCTTACGTTATTATATCTACTACTAGTATATTGAAACATAATGAGATCTGATATTCATATGTTATTGCATATTTCTGCTCATTCAAAAATGAAAACTGACAATGAGTGCAGTTTCTTATTGAAAGGCATACACAATGTTATCGATGTAGCCTTTACCAGTGTAAGCTATCATCAAGATTTGAATTTAATAAGTTAAACCCGGACGATCGTATCTTGCGAAATATGCAGTTAATTATAGGTATAACTTTTCAGTAAAAAATGTTCAGTGATAAAGCAGAATTTCACGTAGTATGTCATTATGTGCATTATAATCGACAAACTATTCAAAAGAGGTCTTATATAGGACTCAGAATTGCAGGTCTAGATTCATCGGAAGAAGAACAATGGTGAATAATAGGCAATGTAACATAAAAGGGTTGACAATAGGGCTACCGCCTTGGAACGATCGGTGGCAAAAATGCATCAAGAAACCATCAGAACATTTTACTTCATATGGAGAAGCACACACAAAACAAGGTTTTCTGCTACTTATTAATGATACTGACTTTAAAAACATTGTTTTCCGTTAGGATGTTTTTATAAAAGCATCAAGTACCTTGTTGTTTTTTCGTTGTAAAAAAGAGTTTGGAAACGGCCGAACATGACACATACAAAATATTGCAGTCTCGGTTTGATTGAGATTGTTCGTGAACGGTAGTGAAATATGCTAGCTACCGCTCATGCCCTCTAGCCCCGGGTTGAGCAGAACTCAATATTCATAAAATCAATAGTACATAAGTTTAACCATCCCAAAGATGGCATGCAAACAAGTACATCATAAGACCAAGAGAATATATGCAGACGATTGCAAAGCATAGCAGAAATTTAAAAAAAATGTCGGTTGTGTTGGCAGACTATTAAGCATTCTGTTATTTGATGGTAATAATGAATCCTCGTAAAAATGAAGAGCAAATTTACAAATGCAAATCACTTTTGTGAGAAAACATATATACTTGTAGGTTTAATGATCTGTAAGCAAACTGATGAATATCTTAAGTGTATGTGCATAGACTAATTTCATACGAATTAGATTTACAATTGTTACAATAAAGACAGTCCTTGGGGTGACTATCACACGCATGGGGAAGTTGAACTCGGTAAACAATGCCCAAAGCAAAACAGAACACTCATTTCGATGTTTAACAGATCATCTACCGCTAACATCAGATCACATTATGATAGGCGACCCCAACTATTGTCTCTGGGCAGAATTGAGTCAAATGAAAAACATGTGGTTTTGAATATACTTATTCGTCGTAAAACAATGATTAGAGAACGATCAAATTGGTTTAAATGCTTACAACTATTGATTTTAAATTGTTAAGACACTCAAACTTCATTTGAGGTTTCAAAAAGGAGCATCTGTATATTTGTATTGTAATGTCGAAAAGATCTAAAACGATCTAAAAGATATGTAAACGTAATCAGCTGCCACAAAAATCAGCAGTCATGTGTAAGTCGTCAGATACATTTTGAATAAGTGCCAAACAGTCACCAACTGTTTTGCTCACTTCTTCTGTCATCAAATTGTTAGACATACTAAGATAGATCCTTACCTGTTTCATGCATGCTTTCTGCTAGCAAAAGCTTCATTACTCTCTCCGCAATGAATGCTTCTCCATCCACCAGTAGGTCTTGTTGCTCTTCAACCGTACAAAGGTTGTACCACTCGTACTAAGTTACATCCATCGTCCTGCCATAGTAACTTATCACTTCTCCCTGTTAATGTCTGCTACTAATCAGCTCGCTCCACATGTACGTCTCGTTACAGAGCACGTGGCTAATCAATGTCCCGTGCAAAGTGTGCATGCACAAAATTATTTCTACCAATCGTCAACAAAGCACTAATACTATCACTTTATCAAGACGCATTCCCACTGGACCACACATCTATATTAAAATCTCAAATTATAATATTAATAAAACCCTGAGAAAAACAGTCACTGCATCTAGTGCACTTTCGTTGCCGTTGCAAATTGCACAACACCCAACATATCACAGTAGCTAAACCACGTGTCCAGTTTCACAAGCATCTTAATGTTTATCAAACCACGCAATCCTTTGACATGTTTCCGCGAAACCCGTTTAAATTGAGCTTCCCTGCACTTCTGTGACTGTTATTGTTTAAGTTTGAATTGGAATCTACACTCTGGAATCCTGACGAAGAATGACTCTCATCGTCATAATACATAGGAACACTATAAGCTGAGTTGATCGGTGATAGGTTGTTCATGTTTACAGTTTGGCCACTGCTTGTGTATGTTGGTGTCTTTTTGAATGAGAATGGAATGATTTTCTGATGGGGTAGACTGTTTGTTGGCTGGTATCGTGTTGTTGGGAACGTTTGCATTTGATGCACGCCAGGAGATTTGCTTCGTCTTTGGTCCCAACGATCTTTGGGTCGGATTACATCTAAAATATGATTAAAAAAACAACGTTTTAGTCTCTGTATCGGATACATATCCTGAAATATCAATAAAATGTTCAAACATCTATAACAAACAGAGGCAACAATAAAGTTAACTAAGTAAACCCTGAAGATTACAGAACGTATGCTTTGAATTAAATAAATTGTTTATGAAACATACACGTTTTACCTTGTGTTTGACCTTGGAAGGAACTTTTCTAATTTATTAACTGGCAATTCGACAACTATTATTGTAAGCTTACCATCTCGGCCATATCCCAGACCAGATACGTGGAGGTCGTCATCACTGCCGCCCTTGCCGCTGTCCCCGGCGCTCTCTCCGGACATGTCACTATGTGAATCGTCCAATTTACCCTTGGGGATATCCAGTTGCTGGTACTGTGGTGGAGGCTGCAATAAAATAAAGAATAAGAAAGTTTGCCAAACATGTTCGTGTATTTATGTTTAAACACGGTATTTCCAAATGTGATCAAAGGTTTGGGTCACAGTTTTGGACCTTTTCAAGTACTAGTAATAAGATTGCATTATTTTCAACTTTGGCATGTTAAAGTCAGTAACATTGACATGGATTTAAAAAGAAGACGAATAGTGTTATCAACAGAAAAGGTGGAGATAATAGAGAAGGAAGTTTTAAACAAAAAACTGATGTTCATGGCAGCAAGATGGCATACACATTTAAGATCAGTTGAATTGTAAACGTATAGTGTCCGAGCTGAATATATAGTAATTGTGAACTTTATTGAAAGCGTGTGAGGAGAGTGCATGCTATCTGCACATTTGAGAGTGCATGGTATTTGCGCATTATGAACCATTTATAGTTTTAATGGTGTATAATAAATGGCAGCGTCTGTATGAAGATTGCTTGTCAATGAGCTGTTTTGTCCTAATGCCTACTAAACTAATACTTAACAGTTTAATGATAGGTCTGAAACCTTGATAACAACTATCAAGCTGCATTCTACTGAAGCATGCTTTGTTAATTGATTTATTGATGTATATCATGTCTATTATTTACATGCATGAGATGCCAAAAATAATGACGCGGATGGTGGGATGTTCGTAACAATACAACTTTGTTCGTCTGACGCGGCATGAATTAATGTTTTATTACCTAAGCCATTCATCGCTTTGGTACTTTAATAATTCAACATCGATTATATTTACATATTTCAACATACAATCTTTCAATTATACGCTTGTAATCTTTATGATGATGACATGACATTCCTTGCCTTGATTTGTTTGTCCTCTTTCTTTTGCGGGTGATGACTAACTTTACTGAGGGGAAACTAACCCCTATCCAACAGTAACCAACGTAAACGTACATTACACCGTTAACTCATTTAAATGGCGGTTTGAAAATATGTTTATGCCAATTATTTAAAATTACACGATTGTAATCATGTCGTTGGTAAGTATGTATTTAGAGTCGGTATTTTATGTAGCCATATGTAGGATTATTATGAGCTGGCATTAGATGGTACCCAGTTTCGTTAATTCCTCTTTTATGTTCTTTTATGTTCTCAAAATTGGTGGTCACTAACATGTTTATTGTTTAATAATTAACGTTCACAATTATCGGAGTCAATACCAGGTAGGGTGTGCAATTATTTGGTAATAACGTAAATGATTGGCTGAAATAAATAATGCAGAGTGCTGGTGTCTAGTAAGATACAAGTGTAAAGCAGCTCTCAAGAAAGGCAATAAATATCTAATAATGATTGTAGACAACTATTTCCTAGACACACATACTTGACTATTAGACATCTGTGTTTAACATTTCAGTTGAATCAAGGTTACACTAAAATCGGACTTGTCAAGATCTGATCAAAATGGAGAAGATGGTTATAATTATTTTTCTTAATTTTATAACAACGCTGGTTAAAAGGTTACCCCCTGTTTCCTCCAATAATGGACCAAACATGAGGTATTCTGAACAGCGGAAATAACTGTCACCAATAGCATACTTTACAATAATGAAACTTCGAAAATCAATGTAAAGGATTAAGTCGGTTACGCAAATATGTGGAAAAGTTTGAACAATTGACCATAGCTTCATTATCCCAACCAGCTTCATTACTCTTAATCCCCTTTCCGTCTTGGATGAGTCGACAAAAGTACCCAGAAATTACGCCGGTAATTATATAGGAGAAGCGATATTATCTTGAGCACCCGTTGATGCCGTTAAACTTTATTACGCCGGTGGATGAAAGGGGCAATCGGATCATGATGATGTGGCGTTCTTATTGAAACCAAAACATGTAAAACACCGGGTTGATATACTCGGGTGAATACATCCCTAAGTACAAGTTAAATAAACAAGCAATAAAAAACGTGAAAAGAGAGACCAAAGTCTTCAACGAAGAAACAATGTGTGGAAGGTTGTTTTGATATAACCAAACTGAACATGTTTTATGATGGACCTATGCTGCAAACACTTTTTTCACCCTTATGTTGTTCCGCCATAGGTGACACCGGTGGGCAAATGTTCTTAAATGTGGGGCAAGTGATATTATGGGCAGGGCAAAGTGACTTTTGAAAATCCACTTGCCATGGGCTCGTAGATTTTCAAAATATTTTCAGAAACCTGGGTGTTTAAAATCAATTGTATGTAATAATGGTATATCTTACAAACCATACAGTATACCTCAAATATAATAAGATCGCAAAGTTTACACAACTAACAACAAAACATGGGTAAACTATACAATGCTATCATCTATTTCAATTCATATTCTCTTAAACAACATTCGACTGAAATATCTTGCAGATATTCGAATAGTGTTATGTCGGTAGGTGCTTCATTATTGTGCCCCTATCTTGAACCATCATATAAACAAGATAAATGATTGTTGAAATATGATGTTGTTACCTTGACATATTGTAAGTATTTCCGATAATTTATCATAAGTGAAAGCACCTATCATAATGCAGGATGAGCATTTTGATATACTAATATTTACGGTGGTAGGGAGGAATGAATACATCATAACGTTGACTGTTTGATGAATATTAAACTTCGTTATATACGACGTCGACACCGGGTTTGTTTTCATTGTTAAGCGAATTGACCGCAAATAGTGTTTCATTAATTAGAAGTTTAATTACCCTCGCGATGTATCTTAATCATACTTTTCTTTCTATTTCGTACAACCTTTTGACATTTTGACGTGATGAAATTATTCATTTCATTCCACTTTCATAAAAACGTCATATCAAACTGATTGTTTCAGCTTTCTTAAAGGAGAAATCATCACGGGCCATAAACGGTTTGCGGCTGCTGATTTTATTACTAAAAACGACTGATTTTAGTGCGGTAAATTATAAATCCTAAGCCCCATTATGGTCACGCAGGAGTAGGTTATTACTAGTATATGATTAAATATTTGATAGGAACCTTGAAGTGCTCGCTAGACTCAAAAGCGGAAAATTATTGGCGTAGATCATGTGATCAAACAGATGATGTTTATGGGAAGTCGAGCGTACTTGGTTTATATGTTCCCGTTTTAATATATGCCACATACTGGTATATAATTTCAAGGTTTATATTTAGTATGTAATTTACCGATTTATGATACCGGTTTGTACAAAGTGGATTATTTCATTTCTCGTATGTACTGTATACCTGAAGTATAGTATCGCCGACACAACGACGCACGTAATCATTTAAAGTTAGTCGGATATGCTGTAGAAAACATGTTAAAATAACTAAAAAGTGTAAATTATTTAATTAAACCACGTGCGTTTTAACCTCCCAAAATACATATTTTTCTGATTATGCCATAATGCATAATGATTAGAGAAAGGGGGCGGGGCAATATAACGCATAATGTATACATGTTTAAAAGAATAAATGGTACAAAATTATTTCATAAAAACACAAAATATGCAAAAGCTGTTCGGAATTATTTTAACTATGCTCCAGACAGACAGAAGCTGCAGAAAAAACATATCATGTACATGTGTCCGTTTTAGATCTTCATCATAAGGCATCATAAGTACGATTTCTATCCAGGCTGGAGATGAAAACAATTTCCGTAAATTCCGACAAATTCCACTTAATCCCTCCGTATTTCGTGCAAGTTAATTGAAAAGTTTAATAGTCCATTCGTTTAGACTTAAGTAATCCCTCCCGGCTTCCAGAGCAAGATTTTTAAATCCATAGCATACGTTGCCTTTCGACGACATTGCAGCAACCCTGCCAGTATTTGGTTAGATTTAATCCCACTTCAAATACTTGGGAAATCTATGAAGTATCTTGCTGTGAGAAATTCTACAAATGTGGCAAGGAAATATGAGGAACAGAGAAAACGTTGAGGGATTTTGAATATGTGTTTAATTAAGCAGGTATCAAAAGTATACGCTGGGATCTTTTAATATAAAAGAAAACAGGAATGATGTAAATAGAAAGTTTTAATGCACATATAACGGCCAGATCAAAGGCATACGAAGCCATTAGTCTTGTACAAGAAAACCCCTATCCACTGGCAATACTGTATAAACACATGCAATATTAGACAATGTTATTAATTCGCGGTATGTAATTTAAATGTTATAAAATATTCTTTGCATTCGGATATATTTTAACTTCATATATGTGAAAAAAGTATAAAATATCGGTTGCACTCAGAGTCATTGTATGTAAAGGGTCTGTTAATTTGCCCCGGGTTCAATCGTCCGTGGTGCCACTGAGTTTCGTCGGTGTGTTCTTGGGCAAGACACTTTACCTTAGCCTCGTCGGTCGGATGGGGACGTAAACCGGGCGGTCCCGTGTATCGGTCTATCCTCCGAGCACGTTAAAGAACCATAGGAATCTATTCGATAATAAGAGTAGGGCACGGTTCTCGGATTCCTATGTATCCTTCCCCACTCTCTGGGCGGCTCTAAATAACATATACTGTGTTGATAAGCCGTTAAACAACATTCAATTCATTCAATTAATTTAAGTTTGCCAAAACCATAAAACCGATCATATTTTTTCTTTAACAGCAAGTTTGCATCTGTCCAGTGTGATTTCTTGACCAGCTGAGGGAACATGTATTTATTGACCAAAGTTTATAAACTGGCTATGATTGAGAAAACTGCTGCCAACTACTAGTCTGCGGATAATTTAACTGTTACAATAACATTTAGATCTTACTGTAACACTGAACTTGGAAATTAAAATGAATGTTGTTTAACGGCTCATCAAGACAGTATATATAAAATACAGCCGACCTGCAGAGAGTGGGCGGATACATTGGAATCCGGGAACCTACCCTTCTCTCTAATACATGAGATCGCCCGATTTACGTCCCTATTCAAGGGACGAGCCTTAGGAAATGTGTCTTGCCCAAGAACACGCTGACGAAATTCAGTGGCGCTGGTGAGCCTTGAACCCGGGTCATTCGGTTTCAAGTCCATTAGGTCACTAGAAATTGCTTAACTAAATTAAAGAAGCAGAGTCGTTTGAATAAGTTCGGGGGCAATTTTATTCTAAACGAAATATGTATTATGCCCAGTCATGTAAATTTTTGATACATATTATAGTCCAGAAATGTGAATGCTGACATATTGTGAAAAGCGTTTAATGAGATGTGGTCTCATTTGTTCGGTTAATGCGTGAGTGTTTCAAAATAAGCGTATTGATGCCAGGATGAAATAACAAACCTAGATATATCTGAAAAAATGATCATTGTCAAATATACTATTTAAACTATCTTATTTAGATACTTGATATACTGTGGATAAGAAGCCATACATTAATTCATATCAAGTGTTGCAAATATTGCAAGTTTATCTAAACAGACTCTATTAATGCTACAAAAACTAGAAAAGGATTTGCAAAATGTTGAATAAAATACGTTATTGACAGACAATCGGGCTTTTATTTTCCTCCACTTAGTTTTAAATTTCATCATCAACATAACATTTTCAAGATATATATTCATATTTTCTTATATCAATTACGCGAATTATCTTGAAGTCTTTTAACACCTTTTATCGCGTGTTTAATTGCTGAAGTTTTTTTTTATAAAACGTTTGATCTTTCTGTTCGGGTTATCAATTCATTTTGAAGTTAAAAGCACTGCTATCGCATAAAAACTAAATAACTCATACTTAAAATTGCTCATTGTCAATAAGATATGTAGTAAATGCATAGAAGAGATAGTTGCTGGCATTTGTGGGGTAAGGCAGGGTTCAATTTCTGACTTTATGTCCGATTAGTGAAACTTAGCACTAAACTTCGTACCAACACAGACATGTTTATAGCTGAGAATCGTTTATCTAAATGAGCCAAATTTGTGCTCATATTCCATCGCACTTATCTGTATCTATGGTCATAGAAAACGCATTGATATTGGGTATCCAAAATTCACCGGACAGTTTGTAAATATAGAAAAGTTAATTATAGGGGTTGAGCCAGACAAATGAACAATAATTTTCACCTTTATATCTGTTGAAGTGTTGTTAGTTAGAGACTGGCAGTGATTCATTTAACCTACATTTAACAGCGCCAAAAACACGCAAAAAACACGCAAAGGCCAATCAGCAGCTTGAAGTAGACTTTCATTAAATACAAATATCCTCCTCAACCTCTCCACCCCACCCCACCCACCCCAAATGACATTGGAACTATCGAACTAGTTGTCGAGTGAACTGTTATGTTATACACAAACATTGCCATAATTTAGTGTTTGTCATCTAATTTTTTTTCAAGGAATGTCCTCTAAATGGAGATCTACTTTTTCCAAAATAATAAACTTCGATAAAAGAATGAGGCAGCAAAACAAACAACCTTGCTTTTTGAGTGTGCGATTTCGGTAATAAATATACGAGTTATACGAGTTTTCAAATCGTCTACCCGCATGACATGTCTTCGCTCTCTAATTTAAGTATCGTGTCATTCTGTCACAGGTGGTTCAACAATTAAAAGCAGTCTTATGTAACAGTATATGAGACTAAACTACCACAAATGTGGTAGATCGTATAGAGATATAGGTTTCTTGCATATAGCTGACATACGATTGCGTAGACGTTACCTAAGTTCGGGTTTCAAATCTGCTTCTTCTATTTCAACAATTTAACTGCAGTTTCTTATTATTGCTGCTTGCATGTTATTAAAGGATCACGCGGCAATCTTGATTTTGTTTAAAGGAACACACGGCAATCTTGATTGTGTTTACAGGAACACATCTTGACTGTGTTTACAGGAACACACGGCAATCTTGACTGCGTTTACAGGACTACACGACAATCTTGACTGTTTTTACAGGAACACACGGCAATCTTGACTGTGTTTTTACAGGAACACACGGCAATCTTGATTGTGTGTTTACAAGAACACACGGAAATCTTGACTGTGTTTACAGGAACACACGGCAATCTTGACTGTGTTTACAGGAACACACGACAATCTTGACTGTGTTTACAGGACCACACGGCAATCTTGACTGTGTTTACAGGAACACACGGCAATCTTGACTGTGTTTACAGGACCACGCGGCAATCTTGACTGTGTTTACAGGAACATATGGCAATCTGGACTGTGTTTACAGGACCACACGGCAATCTTGACTGTGTTTACAGGAACACACGGCAATCTTGACTGTGTTTACAGGACCACGCGGCAATCTTGACTGTGTTTACAGGAACACATGGCAATCTGGACTGTGTTTACAGGAACACATGGCAATCTGGACTGTGTTTACAGGAACACATGGCAATCTGGACTGTGTTTACAGGACCACACGGCAATCTTGACTGTGTTTAAAACTCGCGGCGTCCCGTAAGTTTTTCTTTATAACTTGCATAATTGACAATCATTATCAGTACTGTAAGTATTTGCTTTGTTTCTTTGTTTGGTGTTTAACATCATGTTTTCAGAACATGTTTTAGGCTATGTATGGCGGTCGATATTTTGTGGTGGAGGCAGACCAACCAATTATTTCTGGGTAGAACCAGTACTGTACACCTCCCGCCATCCGTAAGAATCGACACTTTCTCACTTACAAGTCGAGCTCCCAGTTGAATTCGAACCCGCAGCGATGAGAGGCGAGAAGGTTTACAACGCAACGTCGTTAACCTCGACCAATGGAATCATTCACAAGGTTGTCTTTTTTTGCATATTACTAATTGTTGGTGATAATCGCACTTGTAATATATGTAAACCATTGATACAATAACATAGACAAAAATGAACACTCCAAAATGCATTACCGTTTACTGGTATTTAAACACAGACAAGTAGAATTGAAGTAAAAATGATACTGGATTAATATATCACAGTGTTAATTTTAAAATTTGATAAATATATTTCCAAAGTGTCCATTAACCATTTGGCAGACCCTTGCAGATATGTCAGATAATGGAATGGTGAAGTTGGCGGTAGGTATTCTATTATCGCATCCCTACACTGAGCGATCGCATAATCACGAAAATGTTTGTTAAAATCAATTTTGCTAGATTGATAAAAATAAAAAAAAGTAAAACTTTGAAATAGTGCAGGCTAACGGATAGCATGATGTCGGAGTATTTCAGAAATAATTAATGACAGCTGACTTTGTTAAGACCCGAGTAATCTTAAATAGTGTAGTGTGTATTCGGTACTTACCATTTAACAGTGTCTAAAAGTGTTATTTCACGTTGTATTTCATTTCATTATAATTCAATCATAACAAAGAAGATCTTCAGTTACCAGGTAACTGTTATTAAAACGGATAAACTGGCCCCGTGTCTATTATGCATCATATAGACTTTAGACGTGTAAAAAGATGCATAAAATAGATAACCAGCGATTAGTGAGAATGATGAAGCAAAACTATAGAAATGTGTATGGTCCTATAGAATTCATATAAATAACGCGTAATAAATCATAACGATTTTATGTGTGCGGTTTACACTAATATTTCTGATTTTCTTTTATATTTTTTTTACAAAACGACCGCATTCCGTGCACTTGAGGAACTGTGCAATAGAAACTACTGAAGATGAGTAGCACCGTCGAGCTCATGATGGCAAATAAATGCCTTTATATATGTCGAAAGAAAGCAAGTCACTTTAAGTATACCATGTGGGAAGTTAGCGCGGAGTTCGTAGTTCGGCATTTGATATTTAACCCATGAAAGTTAACCCTGAAATTTTACTAGGTTATATTGGGACAGCAACCTCAGAGGGGAATGATATGTAGGATGAAGTTTCCCATCGGATGTGCCTCCGCCAGGGATCGAACCCACGCCGGGCAAAGGTCCTAAGCCACGTCCTTATCCACCGAGTTACCGAGGCCACTTATAACATGGAAAAAGAGCAGCGTCGGAAGGTGCGCAGATTAAAGAACGAAGCTTTTTTTTAAATGTATTTAAATAGCTTTTTTTTATTGGATAGCAATATTTCATTTGAAATAATTAATATTCGTTAAAAGAAATGAGGAGTATGTCAATGTTTTATGTTTATTGTAGTTTCATGTAAAGCGGCTTTACATGAAACTACAATAAACATAAAACATTGACATTTAAGCGAGACTATAAAAATAACTTATCTTATCTAATCGTATCTTTTGCTCGTTAATGGAAATACTATTAAAAATCATTAAAAGAGTTGTCGAACACGTGTGGAGAAAAAAAGACGTGGTAAACTGGTCCCCTTGTTGTATGTGTAATGTTGAAAAATACACCAGACGACAAAAATTCAAAAATGACTAATATAAAATAAAGTAACGTAATAAAAATAATATTGCATACGGAAAATATATATATCACCACTACGCCCATCTATCACAATGTGGAATAGGATTCGGGATAGATACGAATCTAAACATAGAGTGGTCACATCTCATTTATATTCCGATTTAACGGAGTTTGAAAAAATCACTGTCATGCACACTGTTAAAGATGGTGAATAAATTCCGCCATAGCTGTTTAATATTCATCAAGGAAACTTAAGATTTATAAAGAAGATGCTTGAATGAAACACAAGGATGTTATTACATCCTTTTTATAAAACGCATTTTTGTTAACGGAATGTATTATACAAAGTTAGGTAAACTCATTAAAATGAAGTTGATCGTGAAGTAAGAAATATAACCTCATTTTCAGTAAAGAAATATACGAAGTATTGTATCTATCGTCTGCAAAATGAAAAATTAGACCTCTTACGGTATGCAAGACATATACTTTTCTTTTTGCAGACGATAGGCAGTGTGCATCTATACACTTATGCTTGGTCGTAATACAATTTTAGAGCTTTTGAATTACCCCATTTGGGAGGATAATGATTGTGAAAATGATAATCAATTATACAGTAGGAAAGCTGTTATTATATATATACCGAGTCAAAAAAGAAAGTGTGCACATCTGTTTTTGAAAATATAGAAAAAGTTGTAATGACAAATTGAGGAAAACAACTTTTAAAATATGCAAAATGTATGCTTTAATAAAGTAGTGATATCTTTGTATGAAAAGTTCATTCACTATTAAACAGAGGCTGGGATCCTAAAAGTCAAAAAAGAGCAAAACAAAAATTGCAAAATACATGGGAGTTGAATCGTTTACATTGAGTTGACTGGGATACAGTCGTCTTGCTAATTGCTGTTTTTCTGGAATATCTCATGAATGTCAAACTTTTGACTTCTTCTTAAGGCCAAAAAATATACCTGTGTTTCCGGTAGCCCGACCGACCCTTTTTTTAAGGGCCGACCCTAAAACTTTTTACGAAAAAAAAAATAAAAATAAAAATAAAAAAATGTTCTGAACAATGATTTATCACAATATATCGAGGTAAACTGACATCATAGAGAAACTTTACAGTTGTATCATCAACTTGTATGCGGTTTATGAGATAAATACATGTAGAATCTCACAATATCTTGCTCCAAGAAAGAAAACAATGACTACCGACATACCCTACTTTTTTAAAGCATGCAATAGGAAACGCACCTACTTTTTGTTTGCCTAAACGTAAAGTTAGGATGCTTGAATACAGTCATGACTGACGTAAACGCTAACAGCAACGTACTATTCGAAAAGAAGTTGCGTATGCAAATTTGATTGCACGCTTTCTTTTTTTACTCAGTATATACTGAAAGGAAAAAGAAACGCGGCATGGGAATTTCCGCTATATATTGTATATACTGCACACTTAATTCCATATATATTCCAAAGATGTTTTGTAAAAAAAGTTGCAGTTAGTTAGAGAAAGACACAACTGTGATGTTGTAGACGTTTTAATCAGAGTAAACGTTGTAACAAGAAATTCATCAATGTATCATCATCAATTCATCAATGTTGAAGTTCCTCTTTGAAAAATTGAGCAAGTTCAGTACTGTATTTAACGTAAAGAGTTTGCAAAATTGTACATCCTAAGTTTGCTCACATGCTTGAGCCAAACGCGTACTCGTCTGTCAATAATGAAACTTTGCAGGAATACTATTTGCTGTGTTATTTGTTGTTTTAGTCTTTTTCCGAAAGAGAAGATCTTACGTAGCCATGTACCATTCGATTAACAGCAGCAAAAAAAATGACAGAGTATTGTACATACAATATATAGCAGAAATTCCCGTGTCGCGTTTCTTTTTCCTTTCAGTATATATTTTTGATAACTGTTGTAGATGGATACGGTTACCCATAGTAGGGCAATGCCATGATAACGTATTCTAAGAAATTGCTGAAGTAATTACTCAACTTCATTATACCCAGAAACTCTTGGATAATGAGATATGAGCAATGCTTAGAGTAAATGAATCGTACGAAATGCCTGGGTCAGTATAGTCTTGACCTTCAGAGGTTCAAATCAATCACACGTGTATAATGCATGCTCCGTGCGCGCTGTACAAGAAATTGTTTGAAATACGAGGGCACGTACCTAAAATATGGATCAGACTTGACGAGAACTATAATGCATATGTTCGTCATTAACTTTAGACTAAATTCATATTTAAAGGGACTGGTTGCATATCATCAAACGAGAAATCATACCATCATAACGTGCGTCAATAGTATTTAAAAATTGCAAGTGCACTAAATTGGGTATTTTGTTCCGTCCAGTTTGATTATTGTTCATGAAAAACCGGCTTGGTCTGAAATACTCGTCAACTCGTCGAGCGTCTGTTGAACAAATCATACTCTCATGTGTTAACTTGTACTTGTTTTGTGATTGAAGTACATGCATATTACAGTATATGTACAAATGATAGTAAATTGAAGTCATATATTTTTTTTTATTATTTCAAAATAGTGTTTAATCAAGTGGTGAAAACAACTTATTGCAACAATTTATGAGGAAAAAAAAGCGTTAGAGGGTAAAGAGGTACTCGAATGTTATTACTGAAGCGTTTTGTTGTCGGACTTTATTCTGTATTTGACGAACGCGCAATTCTGAGATCCGAGATAGAGCGATTGATTAACTGTAAATTGCTTTATCGCGAATCACTTTCAGTACTGGTTCTGCCCGGGGTAAGTGGGTGGTCTGCCTCCACCACAAAAAAATCGACCGTCATATCTAACCTTACATGTGTTGAAAATGACGTAAACAACCATACAAACAAACAAACAGTTCTTTGATTTGTTCGAATCTCAAATCTATGTGCAGTACGATGCAGTATAACTATGGGTTTTTTTGGTTAATGTTGCGGCATGAGACAGGTAGGTAACTCAATTCTTCAGCGCCAAAACTTTCTCATCGTTCTTCTCGCCAAAAAGTTAGTTCTTCTCGCCAAAAAGGTTAATCGCCGTGGAGACGTTTTAATTCAACATTAAATAATATGTACAATGCTTTTAAATGGAATTTTACACGTGCCTTTAATGCCTTGACGATAAAGCAAAACACATTTTTAATAAATTACCAGTATGTTAAAGTTTCAACTAAATGCATGCACAAAGGATCACATTTGTTTAATGCTAGCAAATTTCAGAATTTTAACTTTTAAATTTAAACTTCTATTTATAAATTCGACTGGATCAAAACAATCCTTTTAAAATGCAATACTGCATGGACATAATCGTTTTAAAAAGTATTGCTTTTCAATTAGTCAACTCGTAACATTAAACTTTGTAGGAAGTGAGTGGATTATATTTTCTACACACTTCTGACCAAAAACACATGAACAAATTTTGATAATTAAATTATTGGTTTTCGGTTCAATGGCTTTTAGATTGAAAACGAAAAATGTTATCTTTTCATGAGCAGAAAAATCGATAATAGTAAGCTATATGAGATTTTAAAAAGCATTTGTTAATCTATTGTGCAAGTTAAAAAACGACGTTAGAATGGTATGTAATTTGTAACTTGACACGGGTTTTTTTTACCTTTTTTGAACAAATGTTCAATGCGATACAATTAACAAAATGTGTAGCATTTACTCAGTTACAGCGTAGGGGAGATATTTTTTAGATTGTGTTTCTGCGGAGTCACAATTGCTACGTCCTAGGTATGCGATATAATACGTACATGGTAAGTCCTTAAACAATGAACCTTTGAAATTATTGCATGAATATTATATTATATATGAAAGTAGTGATGATGATGATGATGATGATGATGATGATGATGATGATGATGATGATGATGATGATGATGATGATGATGATGATGATGATGATGATGATGATGATGATGATGATGAGGAGGAGGAGGAGGAGGAGGAGGAGGAGGAGGAGGAGGAGGAGGAGGATAAACAGGCGGTTGCTGATAATGATGATGATGATGATTGTTTTTAATTATATGGTGGTGGTGGTGGTGTGGTGGAGGTGGTGCTGCAGTTGGTGGGTGGTTGGGGTGATGGTTGTGACGGTGGTGGTGGTGGTAGCGGGTGGTGGATTGATATTTACATGCTAATGGCTACCACTGGATATGTTGTGTGAATACACCTATAAAGATCAGTGAAGATGCATAGATAGCATTCGTTTCACATTATTAACTGCCTAACCATACGTTAAAACACCACAGGTCATTTATTTCTGTATTTTCTCAAGACCTACACCATTCACTATTATAGATAATGTTTCGATACCAATTTATTTTATTACTATAATTTATAAATACCAATTATCTTTTTGAAAAATAGAAATGTTGACAGTTAATAAAGATTGATAGCCTGGAAACGAACAAGTAGGAAACATTCTGAGGTCATAATAATAAATTATTCCGCAAAACCTAGTCTAGAGCTCAGCCTCTACGGCATCTAGGTTTCGGTGGTTCGGTGGATACTGCGTTGTCTTTAGAGCTGCAGACCTCCGATCCGAATGGGTTCGCTCCATTGCGAATGCATGTCTGAGGGAAGCTTTATCTTCATCTTAGGCTTAAAAGAAAAAAGTGTTTGTTTCCGCTAACCCGACCGACCCTATTATTTAGCCGCCGACTTTAACATTTTTTTATTGCAAAAAAAAATAAAAAATAAAAAACATTTAAAAAAAAAAATAATAATAAAAAGTTGAAACCATGAACCAAGGTTTCTTACGGAGATAAAAAATAAAAAAAATAAAAATATTCCTCCAGTGAGATTTGAACTCAAGACCCCTGGGATTTCCAGTGTACATTACCAAATATTGAAAAAGGGCCATAACCATGTATTATCTAGGTGGTAATACCTTCCCCAGTATTTTTATCATATTAAAAGTTATTTTTCATTAAAAATAAGGTCATTAATAATAAAAAAAAATAAAAAAAAATAAAAAGTTTTGCCTGCCTACCTACCCTATTATTTTTTTTGAAGCCGTTAGCGGAAACAAACCAATTTTGTTTGGCCTAATCTCCCTTTGAGGTCCCATCATTCATTTAACCTCTACAACAATTTCACTGAAATGGGTGACTGATATTATTTTATTATTTTTTAATTTCATTAAAATCTATTCACTATGAATCACGAACAGTGAGTAGACAAAAAAAAATGGTTACCTCGGAAACAGTCAACTTTAATCAAATGTCTCCAACAGCAGACTGAGTAGTCACAAAACAATTATCAAAACCGGAGTGAAAGAAGTCAAGAATTGTTGTTAGCATTCTATTGCTAATTTTCTAAATCTGAATAACTTGATTTGTATTGAGAATACTCGGGAATTTCCTTGCATAAGCATAGGATTTCGGTACAGAACGTAGATTTCTCATTTATCACCGTGCTTTTCGACAGATAACTTTTAACTGATTTAAACGTGTTTTGATTTGAGGAATGTGAAAAGTGCACCAGTTTAGAATTATCTTATCATGTCAAGATATATAAGTCGCTTCACGGTCTCCCGAAATCGTAAGAGGTTACCATACCATGTGCATAACGTGTATGGGAGGGGAAGTCACAGGAATTCGGGAAGTGGAAACCCGTACAAAAACGGATCCATGAAACAGATTTCGGAGAGAGTGAAAACAGATTTAAAACAAAAATGGGTAAGTGTTAAAAAAACAACTATCAGAAAGTGATAAAAGGGTCAAACAATTTCAGGAAGAGAGAAATCTCACTCCTGTACCACCCACTTCAGCGACTCGGTATATTACGAATAGGACCTAAGAAATCTAAAGTCGTCTGGTGCAATTAAATTTCGTGTTTGTTTTTATTTATTTACGGGCTATTTGAAATGATTAGTAGAACTAAGTAACCCAGTGGAAAATAAACACATTATCAGAAGAAAGGCTAAATATACACTGGGAACACGGTAAGTCGTCTTTAACGGCAGCACCAAACGTTAGCTGCACCGTGGTATGTAACCGAGAACGGTTTTGGTACAGATTACAGTCAGTTCTCTTCTTTTTTTGCAAGCGTCAGAGTCATGGTTAAGGGCTAGGTTTTAAATGCTAGGGTTATGAGTAGGATTATGTTAGTTGAAAGTCAAAGTTAAAACAAATAAAACTGAAGAAAATGCCCAGGTAAGGCCTCCCATCATGCAACTCCCATCGGACTTCCTACAGTTACCCATAAATAAATGACAATGAGATATATTCGCAATATCTCGTGCAACTCCAGTTTTACATTCGGGATAACCGAACACAAAATCAGACGAGTTTTAACGAAAGAAAAGACAATTCCGATCTCATGAGAGAAAGTCTCTTAAATATTTCTTCAAAATACAATTAAATCTTGAATTGAGCTAGATGAAAACGTACGTTCTGCACGCGTTTCATTCCGCAAACAATTAAATATTGACTCGGCCATGCCTTAAGTAAAAAGCTGTTCACTTACTGAAGCGATAAATAAATGGGAAATGTAGTTTAATTGCGTTTGCGCATTTTGAGATACGTTTGTAATTTAATTGAGAGACATTGATTTGGTTTCACTTAAGGCTTGGCGGTAATATTTTATAATAATTATATCTTGCATTGGGTACATCTGCTTCCTTTAGTAACGTATACGCTTTCAGTATGCACGGGTCAGAACCTGAACACTATCGAGCACGTGTCTTCACAAAGATCAAATTCCAATGGGAAATTGCTTCATTACCAACAGCACGTGTTATTAGTTTCTGCCGCTAAAAAAAGTCCGGATTATTTAATTTTCACAAAAAGTTACTTTCGTTCCGCATTCTGCCACACGTTTTGCATCGATATTCGTTCAATTAACGCACCCCGTGACACTTAGATATTGATGTACGCCGATCGGGGGATCCCGCGACTGAGAAATTATTTCAAGTAAACATATTTTCCTTTAATGAAACGAGATTATCAGATATATGTTTTTAAAATAAAACATTCTAGGCATTACTCCTGCAAATGCTCAGGCTATCCTTAAAAAAGTATTGGTTTGCTGTGCTCTGAATCAAAAATCATTAAGTGGGTAGGTAGGTAGGACCTGTGGTTTTTTACCGAGTCCTTTGACAATAGTGAACGCGTTTTACAAAAACAGTGTCCTATCTGTATTATATATACGATTTGTTTTAATGTTTCTAATTAACGGTATGTTTACAGTTTAGATTGCTTTATAATAAAAAAAATATAAGCCCGATATTGGTTCGATTTACGGCGTTATCCTAAAACAAAATGTAAGATAAAAGAAGAGGAAGTCCCCCAAATATTTAAAAAGTTGAGTAGGTCGGATCACAGCAAACCAGCACATTTTTAAGGATGGCCTGAACCTCGGGGCCTCAACCTCGTATTAATTCTTGATTTGTTGTATAAAGAAGAATCGATCTATGATTCTGTTTGTAGTCATTTGTTATGCTATTATTGAATGCCAGTTAGGTTTTAACCCTTTGTCTGCTTGAATGAGGAGTCTGAATGAAAATCGACTTTCAATAATTCGCTCCTGCGTCGTTTTTGTTTTCTGGAAATGGGATTTAATAACCTCATGCTTCATACTGTGCAAAGAGTCTGATGTAGATATAAATCAAGTTTGTTTTAGAATATAGGACAGTAATGACTTTTTACGTAGTTGTCAAAGATGTGACTTTAGAAGGCAAGTTGCAAGTCCTTTAGACAACATTAACTCGTGTGTTAGCACTCTGAACTTTACTGCTCTAACCCCTGTTTTTCAACATGCCGAGCGGTGCCTTCGTGGCCGGGATGGTAAAGACGCTGAGTGTGAAGCCATCTCTCCCCTTGTAATCGAGAAAGTGTCTGTTCTTAACATTTTGAACGGAATTATACATTACTGGTTCTACCTAGGAAAACGTGGGTGGCCAACCTCCACCACTAAAACAATCGCAAGCCATATATAGCCTAAAATGTGCAGGAAATGACACGCCGACATTTAAAGTGTCATTTATAAACTAATGGACGTATAATCTACTCAAAAAATACTGAAAAGTAGATCCCTTGGAAGCAACAAACACAAACAGGAGATAAAAGTAGCAGACTCGGTTGTATTGAGTCTGTTCATGAGAGGTAATGTAAGGTGCAACACCTCTCACGCCTCCTAAGCCATATTATACTTTAAAGCCACAACGATTGAGCTTGATGATCCCAAAGGACCAGTAAGTAAAAACACAACGCCACATTTGTAGTCGGGGCGACTTTTTACGGCCGCCTCAGAGCACTAAACAAACGCTAGTGAAAAGAGAATTCATATGTAATAAATCATAATATTTTACACGTAGATATTATTTGCCCGACGTTAAGTGTCAGGATGGACAGAAATAGGTTTGATGATTACTATAAACTAATAAAAAATATATATATTTAAGTGGCATTAAAATGATAATTTCTATAACTTCTGCTGGTTAGTTGGCCTAATTGTACACTGACATTTCCCGTCTCCCATTCACAGTACCAAAGTAGCCGAATTTGGAAGTTAATATGTGTTTTATTTGGCTGATGTTCGTACATGTTTTGTACAAGTTCGTATTCAATTCCATTTGACAAAACTTTTTTTTATGTAATGTCATTCTATAAAATTGACTATTTGAAATTCAAACCTTTTAGGTATAGTTATTTAAAAGTTACCTTAAAACTAAAAATGTAGTATGCGCACACGTCCTGCATATATAAACATTTGAGACTGGCGTCCATTTTGCCAAAGGGGACAAATCAAATAATGAAGATAGCAATCTTTTCAAAATATGAAATCTAGACATAATGCTATTTATTCAAGGAGTCAAAATAACTCTGCCCCATTCATCATTATTTAGCACATTACATAAAGATCGCAAAACTGATAAAAACTGAATGAAAAGAACAAGTGGAATACTTTCTATTCATATATGATGCACGACGTTTGAATTAAATAGATAACAGGTACATGTATACAACAATAAATTGAATTATCGCATCTTTTGTTTGAAAATAAAAGGATATACCAAACGGAGTAGTTGAAAAAAAATAATATTATTTTTGACGGATAAAAAGAAATAAAACATACCGAAATATCAGATAAATCCTTTTTACAGTGTTTGATCTCTTAACCCTTGAATAATTTCAAGTTATTTTGGGTAATTCTAAATGAGTTCGATGGGTATAATTGTATGACCTATATAGTCCATTATCACTACTATTATTTGTAATTGGTCTTCCTTTAATGGCGCAAGAAGGGTAGGATAATGTTCTCCTTTTCTGTGTTTATATGACTGTTATACCCCCAAAATCGTCGGTCAAGTGTGTATTTGATGTTAAAACGACAAATGAATCCTAATGACTGGTGGGGTTTGACAGAAATATGTCTTGTTTATTCATCCCACCCCACACACCCCAAAAAGCAAATTGAGCCATATGTGAAAAAATAGAGAAAACAGAGAATGGAACTGTGCTGGAAATAATGGAGGTACAAGGGTGAAGTGTGAATGATAGTAATGCAAACTAAGTAATGCATAAAGTGGACCAAAAAGAAAAGCGACAACAAAAGAAAAAAACAAAAGTAAAGCAGCACAGGCTGGCAGACAAAACGATCTGGTTATAAATTTGTTTAATGCACATACCTCTAGTAGAATGTGCTCCAAACTGTCGTGACCTTGACCTTCGACCCCCATCATGGACTGTGTATTATCAACGGTCCCATTGTCATCAAGGGAAAAACTCACTTCTTTTTTCTTCCTTTCGATGTAGCTGGCATCCATTGGCAATGGAAATATATTATCTACTTCGTCGTTGTTTTTAGTGTAGCCTTTAGAGTACATATTTTCCGACAACACCTTTATGTTGGAGTTTCGCGTCTTTCTCTTTTTATCAAGAAGTCGAATTATGCAAATTGTTACTATTATTCCAGCTGATATCACTACAGTTACCGTTGCCACAGAAACCGCTATAACAAAATTTGTACTTGCTTCCTCCTGTTCGTTTGTTGTTCCGTTGTCTGCTGTTATGTGAACGCGAAGATTTGAAGTCGCGGGCTTAGTACCGTGACCATTGTCTCTGACTGTGATTGTTAAAATGTACACTTTACCTATCAGGTCAGTGTTTGACAACGGTGCTTCCAAAGTTATTCCACCAGACTTAGGGTCAATTGTGAAAACGTTTGTCTTATTCAAAGTCGATAAAGAATATGTCAGTTTGGAATTATCTGTTTCTGGTTTGTCAAGATCCGTTGCTACGACATAGTATATGACGTTACCAGGGGACGTTAAATACGGTACACGCACGGTATCGTTACCAGGTTTTGGCATTAGTATTTTAGGGCCATTATCGTTGACGTCAACGACGAAAACAGTCACACTGGCAGTTGAAAACAGATTTTCGTCGGCAACGTCAGTGGCAGTTATTTCAAACGTATATTCTGACGTATTCTCCCTGTCGAGCTCCCTGTTTGTTTTTATATTTCCATCCGAGAAAACAACGAACGGAACAATGGTGTCAGAGGGGTATGGCTTTATTTCGAACCTTGTCTTTGCGTTATTTACAAATTCGTCGCCATCTTTTGCCGTGACCCAACCGATGTCAGTATCCGCCGGCAAATTTTCATTAATCCAAAATCGAAAGTTTGCTTGGTCAAATACTGGAGCTTGATCGTTTACGTCATTTATGGTCACCAGGACGGTTGTTGTGCCCGTGAGCGCGGGTGACCCCTGGTCAATAGCCAATACTGTCACGGAAAATCCACTCCCGACCTTACCCTCCTTGTCTAGAGGTTTACTGGCCATGACGTCACCAGTAGACGGGTTAACGAAAGCATACACTGTTGAATCTGGCGGAATGACGTAGATAATGTTACTGTTGTTACCGACGTCTAGGTCAAATGCCGATACCGTGGTAATTCTATCGCCGATTTCATTATTTTCATCTATATTCGCGAAGTATTTCTGCTGTCTAAATGTTGGTGCGTTGTCGTTCTCGTCGTCAATATGGACCACAAAGCTGGAACTAGATCCAGTTGGTGGCACTCCCTTATCATCGCAGCGTATTTCAACATTATGAGTCGAGTCTCGCTCTCTGTCCAGTGTCTTTATGACGGTGACCTTGTACTCGTTGACATCGTACCTCTGGAGACCAAACAGGTCGCTCAATACGAAACAAGTGACGTCACCATTGCGACCAGTGTCATGATCTACAATGGCAACATGCGCCACCACCGCCCCAATGTTGGCATATTCTGAAATTCTTGAAAAGTTCTGCTGGGATAACAGGTTAATGTGTATTTCTGGAGCGTTATTTTCGGTGTCTAATACAGTAACGGTAACGAACGTCTGCGTCGTCAAAGGGACGTTACCCTGGTCGCTAGCTTCAACTATGAGTTTGTAAGAATCAATATTTTGAGTCAATGCTGCAGTCACCTGTAACTCTCCAGTCACTGCATCAATGGCGAAAGTATTCAAGTTCTCTCCTTGTTGATGGGGGCTTAACCTGTATCTTACTTCAGCGTTTTTCCCTTCGTCAAGATCACCAGCTGTAACGGTCAATATCACGGTGTTGACGCTGACATCTTCCTTCACCGTCACGTTGTACGGCGTCGAATCAAACGTTGGGTAGACATCGTTTGTATCCAATATTGTAACGTTAACCAACAGAGTGCCGTTCAAAGGCGGATTTCCGCCATCTTTGGCGACTAAATAAAACTGATAATGGTCCCGCGTTTCTCTATCCAGTTTATGCACTACTGACAGCATTACAGTCGAGGAGCCGTCTAAACTTTTCGAAAACTTAATACCAAACGGCAAGTCGTCACCTGCGAGTTTGGGGACAAGTTCATAGTTGGCTATAGAATAGTTTTCGCTGGTGTCCATATCCCGGGCCCCATCGATAGTGAAGTTCGCCCCTGTAACTACAGCTTCTGAGATGGGAAGGTTAACACTCTGTTTGGTAAATGTTGGTCCATGGTCATTAATATCGTCAATTATTACTAACACTCTCACAACTTCGAAAAATCCATCATTTTTCGCTGTTTGGGCAGCTATTTCGAGCCAGAATTCGCAGGCATCGAACTGGCAAAGTATATCACTGTCGATGACTTCTTTCGTTGTTAGATCACCGCTGATCTCATTAATCTGGAAATAGTTTTCGTGTACTTTACCTTGTTGCATTAAAGTAAACCTCAGTTCGTCTCTGGCTATACTGGACATTTCCAGCACATTCCCGACAGAGTAGCCTATGGGTTGTTCCTCCGGTATTCTGAACGTGATCGGGTCGCTGCACGAACATAGAGCACATAATGTTGACAATATCGCAATAGCCCTCAGTAAAATAACGTGTTCCATTGTGGCTCGTATTGTGTTTTTCTTCTGAAGAAGCTAGCGTCTAATTTGAAGTTCTGCAAACCGTGGAATTTCTGCACACCGTACCTTCAATGAAAAAGGAGAGGATCATGTAGATTTTAATGAAATAACTTGTGTTTAACGTGTTTTGTTAGGTAGACATGTTTCTCTGGATAGACTTGGGTGGATTCGGGTAGTTTGTATGGATTTTGGAAAGATTTGCTTTAGCATGAACGTGTGATTTTTATTTTAAAATGAAGCAACAAATTGTGTTCCCTCCTACAAAGAATCAGCTGTGTATAAATACATTATACATTATTTTCTTCTTTAATTTCGGCATAGCAAACATGCATCTGTATAGTACTGAACAGACAGGATATAGTACTTAATATACATAATATAGTACTGAACAGACAGAATATAGTACTGAATATACATAATATAGTACTGAACAGACAGAATATAGTACTGAATATACATAATATAGTACTGAACAGACAGAATGGAGTACTGAATATACATAATACAGTACTGAACATACAGAATATAGTACTGAACAGACAGAATGGAGTACTGAATATACATAATATAGTACTGAACAGACAGAATATAGTACTGAATATACATAATACAGTCGTACATACAAAATATAGTATAAGTGACGAGAGAACAGTGTATAGTACTTTTATTATCACTTTTATATAAAAGGTTATGAAACATGTATTTTGTTGATAATGAACAAACATGATAAAAGAATGGTTATGCCTATGAAACGGTATTGAGAATAGTAGTTTACGCCTTCTTATTAAATGTATATTGCTATCTTGTTTTAAACTGTTTCATATTGACTACATTAACTCTAAAAAAGGTAAACATGCTACATCTGAATGTTTTTGAATAAATCTATTTCACAAATCGATGTAACATGTGTGTGATATCCATCTGCTAGAAGTGTAGTATTACAACACGGCCATTAAGGGACACTCGGCAATCTTGATTTTTAAGAAACTCGCGGCGTCCCGTTAGTTTTCCTACATAACCTGCATTTGATCAATCATTAATATTAATTATAGGAATAGTTAAAAGTAAATTGTGCATATTACTAACTGTTGATTATATTGCACCAATAATGTATTAAAAACTAAGCTAAAATAACAACAGAAAATGAAAACTCAAATTTGTATTTAATGATATGCAAACAGGCTTAAAGTTAAAATGATACTGGATAAATATATCGCAACGCTAATTTTTAATGCTTCATAATTGATGTGTGGGACAACGTTATTTTCATGGAATTCTATTTCTAGAATATCTAATTCGTGTTACAGAAAGAGTTATAAAACTTGGCAAAATATCTAAATATATCTCATAATTTAATTTGAAATTATATTTCAGTACAATTTTATTCAAAAATGCGTATTTATCATAGTGTGAAACGGGAATATTTCCAGTTTTTCTAACTATCGTTTTCGTATGTTTAATTTATTTTAAACAAGTTTATCGTCTGGCTGTTATCTAATAAGGGGTAAATCATGATCCGCTACCTGTAATGCATTAAGATAAAAAAAAAAGAAGAAGAAGAAGAGGAGGAAAAGTGGTAACTCCGTGTACTTGGGTACGTACATAAAGGATGAGGGAGCCGTGGGTGTACTGGAACAGAACGGGACTATGTTAAATTATTAAATTAATCATGCTAAAGTAAAATCAAACTATGACAAAAGCTGCTTTTACTTAGATATTCCAAAATATAAATACCAAATGTCATCCACAACTGTCTATTCGGTTATCAACTTCCGCACCATATCAAAATGTTCAATCTATAAATATCTATTAATCAGATATTTCAAAAAAAAAAAAGTATTTACACTATATATATTACAGAAGATTAAACCACCTATTAATAATTTTCCATTGCAGAGATGTTGAGATTTGATTTTATTTTCAGTAGGTGGTAAAAAAGTGTGCTACTCGGTTTTTATCCTTAGGTTCTATAGTCAAATAAACATCTTTGGCAGAGTAAAAAGACGATAATTTTTAAGATATTGGTTTTAAAAGATACATAATTTATATTGAATCAAGTTGCATGAATGTCATTGTGCATGACATATGCAGGGTTTTAAAACACTGTAGATATCTTAATTTTAACAGTAAACTTGGTTGAACATCAAGGATAAAGACCGAGTTTATCACCTACCAGAATGTATTAGGTATGTCTTATTTCTGGTCACTGATTGTTTTTTTGATGATGCTCTATCAAAATCATGATTACTAAGTCATGAAACGCTGTATATAGAGTACACTTTACTCCTTGAATTAGGTTGTTTCTGTTTAAATACGTACTACAAATATGTTTTACATGTAATTTCACTATCTAGTTTCCTCTGAAACGAGTATATTCTCTATAGATATAGGTATAATAGTGTGTATAAAGTATATCTCTATATGATGATGATGATGATGAGGGCCTCAATGAAGATTCAATTATTTCAAATGAGCTCTCTCGTTAAAACAGGTTTATCATCATCATCATCATCATCATCATCATCATCATCATCATCATCATCATTATTGTTATCTCCAAGTGAAATGGATAAAAGAGTAACTTTAGTACCGTTTTAAGTATTCGTGGAGAGTAGATATGGCAATGCACTGAAGTAGATATGGCAATGCACTATATGGAATGTATCATTTTTCTCTTAAAGGGACACATGGTAATCTTGAAGGTTTTTAAATATCGAGCATTAAAATTAAAATTAGCGTCCCGATGTATTTCAAACCTGCTTGCAAATAATAGAAGTTTTAGTAATATATTATTATACAGGGTTCTCCACAGCGCCTTTAAGCACCGCGCTAGCGCGGTGCTTGAAAATCAAAATCCTTATTTGCGCTGTCCTTGAAATTAGCGCGGTCCTTTAAATCCCAAGCGCGGTGCTTTGATTTTCTTGATTCGTGTTGCTTATCGTCCGACACAAACACTATAAACAGACCTTCTACACAGGATGTAAGTCACGCGCTATCGGTGGGAAATACTACACGTCAAGGACAAGTGTGTACAGTTGTATAAACCAGTCAAATCAGGCAGAGATACGGTGTTGTCGCGTTGCGTCAGCTGTGATTCACTTGAGTTTATTGTTGATCATTATTATGTCCCGACAAACAAAACTTGATGGGATTAATTAGATAAGATGAAGCGATGTGACATAATTGATTGGATAATGTGATTTAAATACAGGATGAGTGATAATTAAGGAGTTGTTAAAAAAATTATGATGTTTTGATGTTCGTCGGCTCTCTGCGTGGATCGTCTGCAGTTTGTAAGTATTAATTTGTTGCAGATTATTTTAATTACTCGATACTTTCAGAGATTAGTTAATATCTTTAATTAATTAAGTTAATGAAGTGAAACTGGGTTACTTTGCTATAAAATGCCCGATGTTTCTATTAATTTATCATAACAAAATGTCGAAGCAAAGTAGTAAGAGACCCTTAGAGTTAGATGGGGGAATTGGCAAGTTTTTTGTGGTAAGAAATGTTGAGGCTGCACCTACTGTCTGTGACTCAGCATCTGAACCAGTCGCCAAAAGAGCCAGGCTGACCGGGTTCAATCCAGACTGGGAGAAAGACTTCAAATGGGTTGAGGAAATGGAAAATGGTAAGTAAATAAATACATGTAATTTAAGGGCAATCAATGTAAAGAATGAATATTAATATTATTTTATTCAAACGCAGATTATTGTTAAGTGTATGGTAGCTGATTATGGTCTAAATTTAATGGATAAAGAGTTTGTTGTATTGGGGTGTATTTATTGCAGATTATATTATGTCATGTTGTAGTTTTAGTTCAATAATATTTAACGTCGAGATTTTAACCATCAATTTTCAACGTTTTTTAAAAAAAAAAAAAAAAATTATTTTGACTTTATCCCGAGTCACACTATTGAATAAGTAATATATATGTATAATTATATTCTCTTTAATATAGTTTTCCCCATCTTCATTTTATAATTAAAAATCATCTCGGGGCATATGGTGCACCCTAGAATTGGAAAAAAATCGACAATGTGAGGGGGCCGCCCCCTCCCAAACCCACCCCCCGCGCTGCCTATGCCAGCGCCTGAAAAAACTCCTGTGGAGGACCCTGTTATACCATAGGTTTGAATACAGTAATGGTGTAATATATTAAAAAGTTAGAAATAAGCAATATAAGTTTGGTTTATAATATTCTTTTATTTAATATTAATGATTGAACACTTCTAAGTCTGTAGAAAAAAATCTAACGGGACATCGCGAGTTTTTACAAAATCAAGTTTGCCATGTGTCCCTTTAAAATGAAGAAACGGCCTAAATACGTACTATATGTCTGTACAACTTGTGTACATTAAAATGGCCATGGTAGTGTCGATGATTTCGTCTCTTTTATGATTTTTAAATCTTGAGTTTCGCTTATTATATATCAATTTCCATAGACATAAATAATAATGTTGTTATTAGGTCTGTACAATTTCCAATAATATATAAATAGCAAATATGTACGGCCATTTAATGTTTAAAGATTTGGTTGAAAATATATTATATAAATTATGATTGATTTCTTCATCGTGTTTAAATGTTTTAAAGTATGGTAAATATTATCCATGCCATTAATTACAGGTATGTGTATAACACCGATAGGACAAGAAAGATACATCAATGTGTTATCTCATCTCGGATGATTTATGACAACATATCATAGCTTGTCAAATTCAAACACAACAATTCAATTATTGCTGACAGTTCCAAATAATTGTATAAGCACTGACAGACTGCTCATTTTTTACCAAGTCTTCCCCTTGTTCATTAGTATTTACATTAAACGCCAACCCCGATACATATCAAAAGTAACAACATACCTATGTTGGCCATATGGCTGCCTTTCAAACTGCCGTCAGAACGTAAACATCCAATATCAGTTTCAAATCTGTATTAACCAGAATCCTAAAGAGAATTCACTAAAATCCCAATGGACCGCCAGCTACACAGTCTGCTTATAATTTATCAACTATCAGTGTAAATACATAGCCTCTTTGATACACGCTCCAATACCCACTGGATCCCACACTCCGCACACTTTACACTGCTGTCGTGAGTGTCAATTTCATTTCAAATAGCTCACTCGAATAACGCGCCGTCTTGCTTTACCCCCACTTTCCTCCTCTGAATGCAACTTTGAAGTGAGGCGGTGCAGTGGCGACACTGGCGAAGTTTCGATATCGTTTTATCTGCTGTTCCGCTCGACTGCTTAACTTTACACTTCGTTACGTTGCTTTATCCGAAGATGGTTCATTATCTATTCTGTGTAGTTTATAATCGCGGTATTACATACCCGTATCAGCTGATTTTCAGTTATAACAACATCCCCCGCCGATAAATTATCCTTTAATTATCCAGAAATGATACAAAAACCTACAACGTTTTTCCGATGTTCCGCCTCAATTAAAACACCTGAGTGGTCATAAATTTACCTTCCGTTTCGGTTGTCAATCATTCCAGAGAAATGAGGTATTAGCAGGCGATAATTCCCGCCATGAGTTACACAACCAGCAGATACGAACTACGAACTGTTACTAATTGCCGCTATCTACATCCCATAAACGTATAATTAGCACCTTTGAAATTTCAATAACATCCACCAGCAGTGTACAACCCTCCTTTCACAGTAAGTCAGTTGTAAGGAATCAGAAAAAAACTATTTCGTCTTTCTCAGATTATCGGTAATTATCACCGTTGGATTCCTTTTCCGCTGCTGCTACCCCAGTGTAGTCCTGCCACTTTCACGATTAAATACACACTGAGCCAATAAACCAAAACTCCGAGCTCTTCAGATATCGTTATAATTTTCACTGATAAATGTCAGATAAAATCGGGTAGAAGCACTCTTTACCTATGAACTGGTATTATGAAACTGACGACATTCCACAGTTTTTTTTAAAAGGTGTAATTATTTACTGTTCAATGTTCACAGTTAACGCATCGCTAAGTCGGGAAATTAGCTAACGCAAATTAACCAAAAGTAACACTTTTCTACTTCCTGTGGTCAATAGAGTCGCTGACACGTTCCCGCGGTGTTTGCTCTTTTCACGTTGGTGTTAATCTAACGAGCTATTATCTAAAGTGTTATTTACAAACAATCGCTCAATCATCGAATTAATGTCATCCACTTCCAAACCGTATTTTTCAATGCCACAGTTTATACAAGTATATGTCTATCCGTTTAACAAACTTTCACTAAATCTGTACTCTATGGTATCCAATTTTCTTACTCTATCGTTCAATATCCTTTTATCGTTTGACAAATTTGTTTTCACAGTCAACTGACTTTCGCACACATTGCCTCTAGTATTTTGATAAGCGCGATATCAATGACAAAACACCGATTTGTCGTCTGCTTTGTCTTTATGACCATTGGCTAATGCGGTATTCCCAAATGAGGTTTGTTTGTTGTCAGTAGCCGCTGGTCAAATTGACCACACCGTCAAATACGGATTTTCGCATATGGTAGTAATTTTTAAATTAGTAACTTTGGTAGACGATAGTTATATGTAATGTGTTCACGGATGCCTGCTTTACCGTCAGCTTTAGCAATTGGAACAATATCTGGACAGTATCAAAATGTATGAGATATTCTCTGAAATTTTAATGAAATCGCAAAACGACGTTCCTCGGTAGCGAAGCTAGCAATAGAAATGCAAACCCGTTGAATGGCACTTAAGTAACCTTAACAAGGTGTTGGTAAAGATCTAATTGCCTTTAATCAGTTATCAGCAGTTAGCTATATTACAGATAAAAACTGCTCAAACTCTCAAGCATGTCTCAAATGTTGTCAAAATCTACACCGCTATAAAATAGGATTTTAGTCTCACAAAAATGTCAACTGAAAGTTATATTATAATTTTAATCCTATTATGAATGTCTGCTTTTATGATTTTGGAATTTGCCTGTTTTGTTTGTCCGTTCGTCTTTTACATTATTGTTATTTAACACTCACGTGCTAATGTCCTCAGTATCACGCTTAAAATCGCCAATCATTACGTTAAAAGTTTCTCAATGAAAACCGACATAAATATTGACATTTTGGCTAATCCGAGTTCTGTTAAAATATTATCCTGAAATTATATGGACACGCGGTAGCCCTTTTGTAAAAAGTTTAATTTTGTATATTCAGATCTGATCTGATCGGACCTGATCAAAGGAAAAAATTGACATAACTTTGAAGACTAAACAAAGGAATGATATAGATGTATAATCGATCTTAATTCCCCAAATGTTAAGGCAAACTGCTATACATTACTCTGATGAGGGTGAAAGATTAGAATGTTTCGTGAAATATAGTGTAAACTACATTCTTGAACCACTAATACAAACGTCAAACTCTCAATTACCTTTCAAGTTTGCAGTTTACGTGTTCCGTCTTAAAATGTTCAGCAATATTTACAACAAGATAAGAACCACCTTCTCGGAGTTGCTTCTGAATCACATGGTTTCTAGTGCACCACCCAAATAATGTCATCTATAAAACGTGGGAGTAAAATATATTTAACTCAAACGATGACTGTTAGTTATTTTCATGTATATTGTGCTTTGTTTAAACTGAAAACAAGTCTACATATTTTTGCTAAAATTCTTGTAGGAAGGAATGAAAGTCCTTATTTATCAAGGATGACCCAATTAGTTTAAACTAATCTATATTGGGGCCCTCTATAACAAAAACAAAATGAAAATAAATATAATAAAAAAAATGAAAACTTCAGGCACGCACCCACACTTACAGATCCACCAAAACACACGCACCCACACTCACAGATCCACCAAAACACACGCACCCACACTCACAGATCCCACACTCAGACACACAAACACTCTCTTCAGTTCTTTATTCCACCTTCGCCTCCCACCGCTTCGGGTTCGAATCCCACTGTGAGCACAACTTGTAAATGTGGAGGTGTCGATTCTTACGGATGGCGGGAGGTGTACAGTACTGGTTCTACCCAGGAAAAGTGGGCGGTCTGCCTCCACCGTCATAATATATAACCTTACATTTGTTGAAAATGACGTAAAACACCTTACAAACAAACAAAACTACAAACCATCTGTTTAGTTTTTGACGATGGTGTTGTTTTAATCATTTTTAAAGCATTTTTCTTAATGTAACTTTCACTATCATCTCAATTCACTATATATAAGCAATTTGAAAAAGGTGAAAATTAAATAAAAGTAGTATTTATAACACTACTATTATCTTCCAATCAGTTTATTCACGTACATGGGTATATTGTTTGAGATCTTAGAAACAAACTTGAGAACACTAAAAGGAATACTGACTCAGTTTGGGAGAGAGATAGACATAATATCCAGCTCGACACGCCCAATAAACTTTTGGGCTATCTGTGTGTGTTTTTTTCGCATTCAAACTGTAGATTTATAGTCAATTTTGTTCGCATCGTTTCATCAAAGCAAAACTATTTCGACGCCCTTGCTGTCGTTTCAATTGTCGATATTCGAAACAGTATGGGAACATTTTTATCAAAGAGACAAACGACTTGTTTATGAGAAGATTGTGTTTTAATTTCTATCATATGATTATAGTTCTGTCAGAGCTTAATGTAGAATGTGCGGACTACCTTTTCTAAGAAAAAGGGAACTGTCAAGGTTTTTAAATGTATGATTATGTTCATACGCCCCTCGCAGTAGCGGACATATGACTAACGTTTGTGCGTTCGTGTTGAATGTTTGAATATCATTACAAAAGTGATGACTGTGCAGTGCGATGACCCTTACGTGCTATGAAAATATGACGGGGTCACAGCACAGACGGACACTCTTGATGGATTACCAGAAGAGCTCCGCACTGCCAGTCTAGCTTGACATAGTTTCACCACGGTACCCTTTGGACGACGGAGACAGTTGTAGCTCTGAGATGTGCGTCTGGTATATCAGGGGCGCTCTAGGAATCTTAGTAACGTCCTTGGTTATAATTTATAAATATAACTATACCACTCAAAGTTTGCTGAGCATATATATTTTAATTAGACATTTTACGGTGGCTGGTTTTACCACCAACAGCATAAAACTCAACAATTAATTTTGTTACGATTAATAGATGTGAAATTCTATATTGTATTGTCAAAAATTGATTAGCAAACAATGTTCTTGTTTATTTTTGCATGTCACCCTACAAAATACATATCCTTCGTCTGGGTTCCAAAATAAGACGAAACAGGTTTGGCGCTTAGCAAACTTTGGGCATCCAATTATGTCAATACCATGCAATCGTGTGTATGGTCTGAATCAAAATTTAAAAAGCTTTTCGACAAGATAAATTCGTGTATTTTTTTTTCTGGCTCTGGTTCCGACGCTATCATCCAGTTATCTGTTGTTCCTCAGAACTTACATGATTAACTTCAACATACGACTCGTCATGGCGGATGATGAAACAAATTTAAGTTCAGGTGTCTTGTTTAGACAAGGAAATTTCTTTGATTAGGCATTCGTAAACGCAGCTTGGTAGAATGTTTATATCATTAATTTATTTTAATAGAGAAGATCGCAGATTGCATAATGCAACTGGCGTGGTGGAATTCGCGTTTTGATCGACGAAAGCTTCTTGTCAAGTCAAATTCAGATGTTGATATTTTAAAATGCTTTGAAATGTAGGGAATAAAATAAAAAAATATATAAATAAAGGGACGGGTAATTCACGTTTTATACGCATTTGTACTAAATTATTAAAGAAATCACATGAACCAGATATATAGTTATATACCCACACCTGAAATAAATATTTTCTAGAATGAAAATACGGTACACAGGTGGCCATTTTGAACTAGTCTACCATTTTTGATCGTTTCCATGTGGGTCCATTGGAACCACTCGCTCATGTTTTAGGCGAAAACAATGTATTTGAAGACGAATCCCTGATCATGACACGCTTCAAATACCTTTACATCGTTTCCAAAAAAAGGCAGACGCCACCTGTATACGTATCATTCAGTTTAGGAACAGACGTAAAACTGAACATTAAGTGAATCTAATTCCATTTGTGCTTTCCGCATAATGCCACTAAGCCTTCTGATAACGTTTAAAGCCCGCGCATATTTCAGGAATCTTAAACAAATGTTATCAGTACCTGGAACTATAAAAAAAGAAAAGGTAAACATACATACCTGTCACCTTAACGTATTTTCGAATTCATCATTTCAAATTGCTTTCAAATGTGTATTTAATCCTTTATCGACAGTAAATCAGTCAGTCTCAAATCGCAACTGTTGCTTTTTTAAATGGTGTAAAATGATCTGAAACCAGAAAGTGTGTAATTTATAATTGCCCAGCTATTTTCATTTCACGCAAGTTTTACATTTGATGCAATTTCGGGTAAAATAGAAAAAGAAGTAGACCTAAACTCGAAATGTCAAAGTCCACACGAACGTCAATATATAGCCATTGACATAAAAGTATTTGATGTATCAAAACGGGGCGCATATTAATATTAATTCAAATAAATATGAAATAAATGTTTTATTAAACTCGTGAAATTCGGTACTTGGATTGAAATCAAACGAGTAAAGAAGCGATGAAAAGGTTGAAATTTAACAACGGCATTCTTAAATGATCATTTAGTCAAATATATAATGACTGCACCGCCCTCCTCAAAATTAAAAAAAAAATGAACAAAACCGATTGCGTACAATTGAAACGGAAAAGATGAAAGCGGTCGATTTAAAAATCGGACAATAGCTTTTCGCGATAAAGAAGGGAGCTATAATAGTTCGGCAAGTTTGAACACTGATACCACATGCAATTAAAATTGATATCTTTATTAAATAAGCCTTATATCATTCACTGAAAACTTCCTTTAAATATGCCGTCCAGAGTCTAGATAAGATAGGTTTAATTGTTGGCCAGGTTTGAATGGGGCGTCAGTGGAATAAACATTTCGGAACCGAGATACGTTTGTACAGGATAACTGGTATAGCCAAGGAACACATTATTATGAAACATCTCCAAGGGAATTTGGAGATCGCCGACGTAAATTACCGATTTTTAGCGATACCATTTTCGTTTTTTGATTTATGGAAAGTCTGAGCGATTAAAGCACGAGTCGCGTGCAGATATTCCTGAGTGGTGTTATATCATTTTTAATTAATTTAAGCCTTTAATATCAGGCGTGTGTTGTTCCGCACAGTTCTGCACACGAATGAAACCACGGTGAAAGTGGTAACTTGTGGCTTGTTGATGAATGCCAGCACACTATTATAAGTACATTTGGTATTGTTGTTGTTGTTTTTTGTGCTGGTTGAGGGAGGGCGGCTGGGGTGGTGGTAGGGTTAACTTAGAACCACACACACAATCAAATGCAAAACCTAAGACAATACAATGTGAATGATTTTGAAATTAGTTTTTTTGGAAAGTCTGCCACATGTCATGATTTTCTTTTCACCAATTCTTTTTTTCAATAGTGATACTGGCATACGTTCGGAAAACGAAATTAAAAGTTTATCAACAATTCGGCGACAAATGAACAGAAATATGTCAACGAAAGGCGCCAAACGAAAAACAGATATGTGTCAAGGAAGGGTGACAAGCGAACTGATACGTGTCAGAGAAGGCTATTGAACAAGGGGAACACCTATTATTTAAGGTGACTCAATCAATTAGGCTTGTGCATAGCTGGCATACTTACAAAATCGCATACATTTTCCGTATTTTTTGTTTTTAAAGTTGACATACAGGTTTTATAATTTAATAAGAAAAAGAAGCGACACCTAAAACGCATTCCCCATCATGTATAAATCAGAACCAGATTCAATTGCTCAATATTTTAACAATAGCATATTTTATATGGTGTAGTCTCTTGTAATTCTAAAATGAATGGCACAGTTATATTTTACGAATTGTTTTATTGTAAATAAAGTTGTACTTCAATGAGACTTAAATCAACTATTAAACTGTATATATAATACATATTTATATTAAACAATACATATATCATTGTTTACATAAGCACATTGATAAAATACAAACATCGTTCTTTGTTATTTATTTTTTTATTATTATTATTATTTTATTTTTTTTATTATTCTTATTATTTTTACATATACTGATTGACAATAGTTGTCCAATTCTTATCACATTAAATGTATTATTAGTAACTCCTGTACAGGCCAAAATGATAATTATGCTTTGATATGAATTATTGAATGTTATATGTTAATGTGCAATAATATCGTCTCCTATAATTCTTTTAGAATGGTGTTTACAATTCATGTTTTATGTATGAAATAATGTATATACGTATGCATATTTGATTGTAAACAATGTGACGAAAATAAACTATTAAACTGTACGCGGAAATAAAGGACGATATTCATGATGCTATAGGGTGCTTATCATTTTTAAATCACACTGGCAGATAACAATCAGCTTAATTACTGTGGTAAATAACAAAAAAAACGTGTGACATTATCGTTATTACGCTATAGCAAAAATAATAAAAAGCCATAATTAAAATGTCACCTGTTTCTAAAACACATTAACGTAATAAACGCTTTCTGCCTGGGGACTTTTTTCTCGCGAAAAAACGAAAAACAAGGAATTGTAACTGACACTGTGCACTTAATTTCAATTTGTAATTGTTTGAATTAATTAAAATTAAATGACATTTGTTTAAGGTATTTTTTATGAATTCTCTACGTATTAACTCCTTCAGGTTTAATTAAACTAAATCAGCCGGTTGTGCTCGCCTGGTTTGCTGTTATATTTTGTCTGTAACTGTATTCTGGACATGTTATTGAAATTTCAGAATGCGGCTCATCATGTTTTTGACAGTTTTTTTTATATACTTTTTGAAGTGAAAGCAGACAGGGTATCAATCTCTGCCCAGAGTTGTCGTTCCTTGCATACATCTCGGAGGGTAAATTAATGTTGACCTTTGACCCGGTGTTAGTATACAGCTGAAGAAACGTTTCCTAGAAGATATTCAACCCCCTAGTTTAAACTCAGATATGTTTATTTGCATGATAAAGTAAGTTCCCCAGAATTCTAACTAGGTTTGAGATTTTAACAGGTTGTCAACATTCTCACTTTACTATGGAATGGACATGGATACTCATTTACACTAGTATAACCTTTAGTGAATTATGGAGGCAGGAGCAGCCTTTATGTATACTCTCGTGCCAAAATATAAGCAACAATAATAATTCAAGATCAACTCTTTTTTTTTTAATTTCTAAATCTAAATTTATGTTTTATTATACCTATGTTTTTATAAAACAAATTGATATTTCATTTTAGTAGAGCTCTACTCTATCTGTATTTATTATATTTATTTTATTTACTTTTTTTTTGTAAAAACTAAATGTGAGAAGATAATCCGGTTTAAACAGTCCTATCGCGATACTCAGCCGATGGGAATTAATATAAAGGTACTCTATCCGATGTCAGAGATATCCCTATACAAGCTTGTAGTGATAATCACGAAGTCTGAATTATAAAGGTACTCTATCCAATGTTAGAAAGAGTCGTCTGCAGACTGGTTTAAACACTTAGATCCGTATTGACACGTATGTAAATAACCGAGAAGATAAACCAATCTACTACAAAATGCTAATCTGGCGTGGATTAACATGATGTAGCAAAGGGATTTAAAACGACTATTCGTATGACCCAAAACAGTGTGTTTACTGAATCTAATTCCTCCAGAAGATGGATCTACGGCCCATAAAAACAACATCTGTACTGGATATAAGGCTCCAAAACAGTGTCAGTACTGGATCTAATGCCTCCAACACAGTGTATGTACTGGATCTAAGTATCTGTAATGGATCTAAGGCTCCAAAACAGTGCCTATACTATATATAATGCCACCAAAACAGTGTCTGTACTGGATCTAAGGCCCCAAAACAGTTGCAATTGATGATTCTCTAAAATACACGACCAAACGCCCAACTTGAACCTAAATGATCGACGTAACGGCCGCAGTTCCAGCGTTCGTGCACCTAGCGAAACTCTCTGCACATCCGTGCCTGGGTACTCTAGTCTGATGTTATATTTCGAGGCTCAAGATTGACACTGAATGTATAAGATCGGAGAACAGCAAAATACACTAAGTATGCAGATAACCCTAAAATTGGGAATGTTATATGTAGTAGCGGCGTTAAATTAAAGGATAAATAAGTCAAGATGAAATACGTAGTATATTTCGTACGGTGCAGTTACACAGCAAAATCTCCGAGTATCTATATTGATCATCAGCCCATTAAGCGCCTTTTCCATAGAGAGACAGACGAGACAATATAATCGGGGATCAACCCTACTAATTCTATAAACTTGATCTTTTAACTATGATATCTTAAACAAGTCTCCGAATGGTAAAACTTATTATGGAACCGTTCCACGATGCACTAGAACGTCAGAAGTCTTGAGAAACACATACATAAACTACTTCGAACTAACCAATCCTCAAATAAATTTTCTTTTAGATCCACGATACCTGATAAGGTTAGATTGTCCAGACTGTGCGTCTATATAATCACCACAAAGCACAAAGTCGCGTCACAAATCAGTAGTAATATCGAAAGACAATTATTCATCATTTATTGTATGATAACCACAACTGCTTGATGTATTACATAAACTATCCAGAAAAATTATATTCTTGGGACCCGTATTACCATAGAAATAACAAACACATATGTTTTATCGCTCATTTATTTTAACGAGAGCAATGAATAAATATTTATTCTGATATATCTAAACTGGAATAATATGTTCATGGAATATTGTCCAAAAAAGTAAGACTATTTGTTCCGTTTATCTGAAAATCTAAATGAATTGTTATGTTAAACAGTGTGTCTCCTGCGCCACTGATATGATTTACTTGACCTTCATTAAAAATTCATACGATTATAGGAAACTACCATGTAACAAACCTAATTTGGCGAATTGCTTTGCGGAAATAATATTTTATTAAATATTTACGGAAATAAGCGGCCCCATGGGCTATGCAATGCATTCTGGGAGTCGATATTGGGAAGCACCATCTGATTATTGTTTAACCTTGTAAGCGGCTGTTCAGTGTTGTAAGCGGTCCCTTTGTAGCGATCATTTTTCGGTAATTAGAAGATAGTTTATCCAGATAAAAGACGCAGACAAAGATGAAAAATATCGATCGCTGAGTGTTCAATAACATATTTAGGAAATAGAGTCATATTAACATTTTCAAAGAGTCATAAAATGACATCTCTTTGATGCCAAAATACCTAATATGGCGCTAAAAGCAGACACGACATTGGGGTTCGGTGAGAGCCGTTGGTTTAAAACACACAAACTAAATTATCCCCAAATTAATAGCTAAAACGCAAGATGGTTTGTTATAACATAATATAATATAACTTGATACAAACGCCGTTCTGACTAAGAACTAATAACAACTCGTGGGAAGTCGACACCACGGAATTCATTGCTACATTATATATCAATGTAAACAAACGTAAATAGCGATAATTTAACAAAAAAAGGCACGGCATGAAAGAAAACAAATTATTTTATTTCATTATTAAACACTATCTTGTTGTTTTCACTACCTCGTGGTTATCACATAATTAACATAAAATTTTGGTAATATACAACCAGTTTACCACTTACAGAGCTTTCAGCCTGGCCATGGCTCAGTTTAGATTGTGACAAATATGAAATTACAAGTCTCAAACCTCAAATCTCAAATTACCAAACTTCTCAACTTCAATGTCAATTCCAATCCCAAGGTTCCCTCTAATACCTGAATACATATACATCTCGTATATATTAACATGTTTGTGTTTCCTGACTTAAGACCACTTAAAAGTATTTTCTCCTACTTCCAATATTGTATTAACACCCATTCAAAGGTCCTGCAATATAATGCTACTTTAAAAATATTTGTGTAAGGACTAAATAAGCCTCTCGCGGTTTATCATATATCAATGACGATTATTATTTCAGCTAAATATATTTGCGTATTCAAATTATTAGTAAGATTAAAGTTTCTCCATTTCTACCCCCTGGGAAATTTCTCTAAATCGGTGTTGTCCGGTGTGGGGAGTCTTATAACGTGTTAGAATTACGATCCCATATTCGAATCTTAATGGTGACACAAGGAATGAATGTACCCGCAAGAGAAACGTTATATATAGTGTCGCTAATTACATTTTCCAAAAAAATGTTCCTGACATGGACGAGTTCGCCCTATAAGTTGTAAGGAACCATTGCAATATTGGGGTATTTACTGGTCGTTTAAACCAGTAACTTGGTTTTAATGTATCTATTAAGTTTAACTTTGAACCTACTAGTAACTATTGCATATCGGTGGAAAATGCAATTTGTTGTTGGCTATGTTTATATGTTGTCTAACAACAGACACATATAAGTACTTTTGTTATTAATCATATTTTAAAGCTCAGCTCTTTATTCATTTTAGAAATTATCGCGCATTGTTCTTTTAATAGATTATAACGTTTCTAGACATGTTTTATGTCATATATAAAAAAAAAGCAACAAGTGTGTGCACATAATGTAATCAAATATATGTTTTTGTTTGAGGACCATATGTCAGATATACGCCAAATATGTTATCCTCGATAGTAGTAGTAGTAGTAGTAGTAGTAGTATAGTAGTAGTAGTAGTAGTAGTAGAGTAGCAGTATCAGTAGCAGTAGTAGTAGTAGCAGTAGCAGGAGTAGTAGTAGCAGTAGCAGTAGCAGCAGCAGTAGTAGCAGTAGCAGTGGCAGTGGTAGTGGTAGTAGTAGTAGTAGCAGTAGTAGTAGTAGTAGTAGTAGTAGTAGTAGCAGTAGCAGTAGCAGTAGTAGTAGCGGTAGCAGTAGTAGTAGTAGTAGAGTAGCAGTAGCAGTAACAGTAGTAGTAGCAGCAGCAGTAGCAGCAATAGTAGCAGTAGTAGTAGTAGTAGTAGTAGTAGTAGTAGTAGTAACAGTAGTAGTAGCAGTAGCAGAAGTAGTAGTAGTATTAGTAGAGTAGCAGTAGCAGTAACAGTAGTAGTAGCAGCAGCAGTAGTAGCAGTAGCAGCAGCAGTAGTAGTAGTAGTAGTAGTAGTAGCAGTATAGTAGCAGTAGCAGCAGCAGCAGTAGTAGTAGCAGTAGCAGTAGCAGTAGCAACAGTAGTAGTAGTAGTAGTAGTAGTAGTAGCAGTAGCAGTAGCAGTAGCAGCAGTAGTAGAAGTAGCAGTAATAGTAGTAGTAGCAGCAGCAGTAGCAGCATCAGTAGTAGTAGTAGTAGTAGTAGTAGTAATAATAGTAGTAGTAGTAGTAGTAGAGTAGCAGTAGCAGTAGCAGCAGCAGCAGTAGTAGCAGTAGTAGCAGTAGTAGTAATTGCAGAAGTAGTAGAGTAGCAGTAGCAGTAGCAGTAGTAGTAGCAGTAGCATTAGCAGCAGCAGCAGCAGCAGCAGTAGTAGTAGTAGCAGTAGCAGTAGCATTAGTAGCAGCAGCAGCAGCAGCAGTAGTAGTAGCAGTAGTAGTAGTAGTAGCAGTAGTAGTAGAATAGCAGTAGTAGTAGCAGTAGCATTAGCAGCAGCAGCAGCAGCAGCAGTAGAAGTAGAAGTAGTAGTAGCATCAGCAGCATCAGCAGCAGTTGCCGTAGTAGTAGCATTAGCAGCAGCAGCAGCAGCAGCAGCAGCAGCAGTAGTAGTAGTAGTAGTAGCAGTAGCAGCAGCAGCAGCAGCAGCAGCAGCAGTAGTAGTAATAGTAGTAGTAGTAGTAGTAGTAGTAGTAGTAGTACTAGTAGTAGTAGTAGAGTAGCAGTAGCAGTAGCAGTAGCAGTAGCAGAAGCAGTAACAGCAGCAGCAGCAGAAGTAGTAGCAGTAGTAGCAGTAGCAGCAGCAGCAGCAGCAGTAGTAGTAGTAGTAGTAGTAGTAGTAGTAATAATAGTAGTAGTAATATCAGCAGCAGCAGCAGCAGTATACAATAGGTCCTGCCGTTGTGTCGCATTAATTAAGATTGCCGTGGGTTCTTTTACTGAAAATTGCCTAATGTCCCTTTAATCAAAATTGCCTCGTGTCCATATAATACTGCACTTAACGTCCCAAGTCGACAGTTCATGTTCACTGTTAAAATATACCCATTATTCCATTCATCTTCATTTATTTCTTAATTGACGGTCACTTGAGAATGAATACATTTAATTTCTGTTTTCAAATAAAGGTTTCAAATTGCCAACCATATGTAAACGAAATATGACAACTTTTGTGTCAAATAAATGGCATTTCTTTTGTTGTCTGCCTTCTCGAAGCATCATCTTACACGGAACAAATCGTTCACCAAGTTGTTTTTGTCAAAGTTTAAAGACTAATTCCGTCTTAGTTTAAACAATATTTTATTCACAAATGTTTTACAATTTACATTGCTTATTATACGGACATTCGAAGATGTTACAAACACGTGAAAAGGATTCAGAAGGAAGCTATATATAGAAAATATTATGTCAGTGCCTTTTACTATCAAGTTTATTAGGCGAGGCTTAGAAAACGAAGAATGGCGAGACTCTACCGAGCCATGGCGAGACTATACCGAGCCATTCTTCGTTTTCGAAAGCCTTGCCATTCTTCGTTTTCGTGCCGAGCCTAATAAACTTGATAAAAGACACTTGTAAAAGACACTGACATAATATCCTATTTATCATATAGATTATCCACATTTTCTGTATGAATTACTGTTATTATCTATTTCGCAGAATGTTACGATTTTCGAGGACCCCGCCAAGTTTTTTTTTTTTATTTGTTTTATGACGTCAGATAACTTTACGTACATGACGTCAAATAACGTTAAGTACAATAAAAGCTGAGAGATTCCGCAATGATTTGCTTTATTGATCAGTGCCTAATAGAGCACATTTATTATATCACCCCTTTATTAGGCAGAAAATGAATATCTGCATGATACAAGCTTGTATAATATATCTAATTCCGTCTTGAATCCATATATGGCTGTGTTTAATATCGAGACTATCGTGTTAAAATAAATCGGTTGATATTACCACAGCATGCATGTTTTTTTTGTCTTTGTCGTCTAAAAAAATTAAAGTAAATCATGTTTTAGGAATAACCATTGTGTAATTATGACTGTCAGAGTTGCTTAATATATATGGTAGAATATTTGAGTTTTCTCTAGAGGATGTCACACTTTGACTATATACGAGAAGCTTATATTATGCAGTCAGGAGGACATAATTATTGCCGGAGCCTCAAGGGTCCGGTTGGGTCCGGCTATATTTATCCCGGACTCAGAAAGCTGCTATGGGTGTTGGCCTGTTCCTAAAACATTGTATTTTAGTAAGAATACTGGGACACAGTCAAATTGGTATACAGGCATATAATGGGTCTTCTACTACTTGAATTACGTATCAATTTTAGGGATACAGGTTTACCACCACCAATTACATGTAAACCTCCGAGGTGTATCGAATGTAGTTCCTATAAAAAAAAGTAATCCCTCCTTTTTCGATGGAAATGGGCATTATAAGTAGGGGAATCTGCCCATTTCTATTCGATTTTGTGGTTATATGTATAAGAAGCGTATTAATAGGTTTTACTGGATCACTGATGAACATTTTCGAAATTTCGACTCTATGCTTACACTTTGTGAGCAATGAAAACAGTCGATTAATAAAAACAGCTGTACCCTAGACCTGTTTAGTAAACAAACAAGAACTTTCTTACATGTCTTGTGACCCCACATTTTCTGGTGATTTTTCAAGTGGAAAAATAGTTTTCTATATGAACATTACACTGCTGCATTATCCATACTTGAGTTGAATTTGCAGCAAATCATTAATATGTGACACTTTAACATTGGTGTCTATGGGGAAAATAATTAGTGCTTTCATACCTATAAGAGATACGTGCAGTAATTAGGACTTGCTCAGACTCGTACCTAGGGACACTTTTCCGATGACTGTTGGTAAAATAAGCTCAGAAATAAGTTTTCCATAGTTTATTACATAGTGTTTGAGCGTTTTTAGTCCAATTTTGTCTATAAAAGCCGTAATTTTGAGTTTCATTTTTTTTTCTTGTTTAAAATGACGTTTTGGTGAAGTGTTTGCAGTTGAACTATGTCATTTTGGTATCAACATGTTTGCAACATGTTTTCATGAATTAAATCTGCATGACAACAGGTTTGGTAGGCATGAAACCACTAAATCTTTCCCCTACCCCCCTAAAATAGGATATTGTGAAAAATCAAGATTTGTGTAAAAGGTAAAACATTATTCCTTATCATTCAAACTCGACTTGGTAGCGTTCACCTAGTATCAATTCTGGTTTCAGCGGTATTTTTGGCATTATTAAGCTCGTATTCGCTACTATAATCAGGTTTGGTACCACCAATTTTGAAGAATTTGACGGGAAAATCAATTTTGGCATAAAAGTCGACATAAATTGGTATATTCATCGTCCTAATTGTACGTAACATGCATATTTTATTTATGTCCATTGAATGTTCTAAACATTTGATCTATTTAATATGGTGTATTGACAAGAAATGCCGTTTGGTATGACAATTCAGATAGTGTAAAATTAAAAAAAATATCTCTGACTTTTGTCGATTTCAGACTATTGTCCTTGGTATTCACAAGACCATATCTCGGCAAATAATCATTCGATTTGCATGAAGTAGGTGTTTTTAAGCTTGTTATGAAAATGACAACATAAAATCCTCATTTAAGAAACATCTGAACGTGTTTTCTCCTCTTATAGGTTTACCACCACCAATTACATGTAAACCTCCGAGGTGTAGTCGAATGTAGTTCCTATAATAAAAAGCAATCCCTCCTTTTTCGATGGAAATGGGCATTATAAGTAGGGGAAAACTGCCCATTTCTATTCGAGTTTGTGGTTATATGTATAAGAAGCGTATTAATAGGTTTTACTGGATCACTGATGAACATTTTCGAAATTTCGACTCTATGCTTACACTTTGTGAGCAATGAAAACAGTCGATCAATAAAAACAGTAGTACCCTTGACCTGTTTAGTAAACAAACACGAACTTTCTTACATGTCTTGTGACCCCACGTTTTCTGGTGATTTTTCAAGTGGAAAATTGTTTTCTATATGAACATTACACTGCTGCATTATCCATACTTGAGTTGAATTTGCAGCAAATCATTAATATGTGACACATTAACATTGGTGTCTATGGGGAAAATAATTAGTGCTTTCATACCTACAATCTACAAATCTGCTCAGCATACGCAAATCGGTATGGTCACTGTTAAACTTTATTACAAACGGCAATATTGATTTTTTAAAAGCTCGCGGCGCGCCTGTAGTTTTTCTACATAACTTGCATTTGTTCAATAATTATTATTAATTATAAGAATAATATAAAGGAAACTGTGTTTGAATATTACTAACTGTTTGTGTGGACGGCTATAACTATGATATTTTACCAATTCTTCATATTCTAACCATGATATTTTCCCAATTCCCCACATTCTAATCATGAAACAACATTCTATTTAGTGATCCATTACACATACACTATTTCAGATGTCTATCATATTCGTATTATAACATTATACAACACAGATTCAAAAAAAAATCTAACTGTTCGTTTATTTATTTTTTATCATATTCATTCCCTTTATTGTTTTCTTATGTGACTGTTCTGACCGGCTTGTGATACTTTGTATCACTGTTTTCTTGTACAAAACTCACACACATTAATTTAAAAGTCTCAACTGTATTATACAAACATCACAAATGTTCACATAGAAAACTTCATGAAAATGTCACGTTTATCAAACAAAAAGTTATTTCTGTATACACGAAAGCGCCAGACACATTTAGTTTAAACATAAGTTAATCACTCTGGATGGCTTCTGTGTAGAACCAGTACTAAGCAATGTGGATTAATCATCTTGCTCAAGGATAAATAGCATGGCTAGGGCGAGAACCGAACCCATGACCTCTCAACCTGGAGTCTTACGCGCTACCACTGGACCGAACACTCCACTAGGTACAAGCCAGATACATGATGCATTAGAACATATTTAGGGTGTGTATTGTTGATCCGAAGCAAATTCAAGAACGAAAGCGAAATGTTGTGTTGATAAAATAGAAACGATACGTAAATGGATGGAACCTTATTGTCAATGGATTTCTTGTGGCGTCATCTTGGAGTCCCAAAACTAGAATCAAGTTTTCTCCTCATGAAGAGGCACGCTACCGTATGAATCAACGATAAGAATCCCTCGTTAAACTCGGCATTATGGCTGGACTAAAATACTTTTAATTTTGAATTTAGAACTTAGTGACTCCGCCTCAGAGTCGGCCAAAATATCTGAATCGCGTGCCAAATATACAAACATAGCACTGGCGGTTATTAAACCTAATTTCGCGTGCTGTGTTTATGGGTAGTGTTGTTGTGGTTATTAGGCTGATTTTTTTAGCGTGTGTGCGTGTGTGCGTGTGTGTGTGCGTGTGTAGTTGCAACTGCTTAGCTTGTGTTATTTGGCAGATCTGGGATGATGGGCCGGATAATGAGGGATACGCGTACTGCCATACTTGGTGCCTGGCATGGTACCGTATTTATACTGAAGGATCGGGATAATGTGGGATACGCATACTGCCATGCTTGATGCCTGGCACGGTACCGTGTTTATACTTAAGGGTCGGGGTAATGTTGGATACTCGTACTACCTAGCAAGGTGCCTGACATGATACCGTATTTATATTTGTGGGGGTGGGTGGGGAGATGGGGAGTCCGCGTTTATGGGGCTATGATTATTAACCTTCAAGTGTCACCAGTTGCCTGAGCAATATATGTGTATTGTGTAGATGCGTGCGTCTGTGCGTGTGTTACTGGTGCGTGCATTGGTGTCCCGGGGCACGAGACGTGAGTATTTGTTTGGACATGGTCAGTTTGTAGCAACTTGGGGCAGGCGTAGAGCTTTGCAGGAGGAGACTTCCCGGTGTGGTGCTGTCTTGTAGGTTGAATTAAACTGAATTGGGTTTTAAGGCTAACCAACACATAAAATGTTAAATGGCGCCTAACAGGAATGAACATGCCAGGCTCATCCTCCATTTACATCGAGATAAATATGGAGAATGGGCCTAGAACCTTCTCACCTGCAGAGTTGCTGCAAATTCTATTGTAGACACTCCATTTACGCTGGAGCCAGGTTTATTATTTTTCTGCCACTGCTCTAGTGATTTGAACGAGCTGGCACCTGAAACAATGCAGGGGTCATGATGACGACCTTTAATGAGCATGAACAAAAAATGATAAAATGAACATGAATTGGTGGGGCGTCTACCCCTCTGCCTACCCCTCTAACGGGATCTGCAGTGCCCTATTCTTTGCCCGGGAACCACACGGGGCTCTAGTAGGTTGAATCTCGATGCGTTGTTATAGCATGATTTTGAAGATGCCGAGGTGCGCGTGTGCCACCCACTTGAGGTGAGTGACAGCTTGCGCCCCTGGGCCGTTGTTCGCGCTATCGTCGGTAGTCGTTGATCTTCGTCTTCTGGTCCCTCGGCGGCGGGCGATGGATCAGTCGTCGTCGATGGTGCGGCCTCCCTCTTCAAGACATCTTGGCGCATTGTATTAAAATGTTAGTGAGATTCTAACCTATTATTGATTGACCGTACTTTCTGCTGAATTACAGACACACAACGGTATTAGAGTAATATTTAAAATTAGTTTTTTGGGCATATAGCCTTTATTGATCAATGTTCATTTACGTGAAAATCATTTTAACAACATTTATATTTATTTACAAAATAGCGCCAGAAGGTTTATTGGTCAATCTCTTATAGATATAGATGGTTAAATGGTTTTAAGGCTTAATATACGTACCTCTTTGTCTGCCATCTCATGGTTATAAGAGATTTTGGTCATTATATATAATATAGCATCCACAAATCGAACTCAAACATAGCTTTGTATTGATGAAGATGCGCTCTAAATTTGAAAAAGGTGTGACCTTCAATGTCCGTAAACATTACGTCATTTGTTAAAGTTTCTATTGTAGTGGAACCATATAGTATTCTGACGGGTTTGTTTCAAAATCGATTCCTGCTAAGTTTCAAAAACATGAGTTAAAACTGCGACAACAGAAGTCCGGAAATCTTTTCAAAGGTCACTTTTCAACGCAATTCATGTTGTGGCCATCTTGGATTTTTGTGGGTTGAGCTCATAATTTATTTTTTTCATTATGCTAAGCTAAACCTAACCCTAGTTGCTGACGGGCTGCGGAGACAAAAAAAGTGTAGAGTTTGAAATATGTAAGCCATGTGATGAATCTTATACTTCCGCCGGGCTGGAACCGGGACACGCCCGGGAATCGCACCGCCAGCATTACTTTTACAATACCGGGAGTTTAAGGCGGAGGATTTCCGGTAATTCAGGCGAGAGATCAAAATTGCCGGAATTGAGGTAGGTGTTCAACATTTTGGACGATTGTTTTTGTATTTTTTTTTTCTTCAAAAATCGAAGAATGTCATGTGCTAGTCAGTTGACTAAAGCGACTATTCCCAAAATGTTGGCATCGATCATCTTTGCATGTTTGAGAAATCCTTATATATGAAAAACATTTCATAACACATGTAGATGCTATATTCTTAATATTCAGACCTTTACGTTTATCTTGTCAATTTCCCAGGACATCGATATAGACGACTGACGTACATGTGCGAATTTCTAGACAAAAATATGGTAAACTGAAAACGATTTATCGCAAAAAATAAATGCACGGCGATACAGGCGTGCAACCTACACTGCAGGCGTGCTATGAAATAAGAACTAACTCAAGGTGGACATATTCTTCGTTTTGAGAGATGCCATATTTATGTTGTTCTATCATGTTACTAGTATTATAATTATTGTTTAAATATACATTAACAAACAATCGATAACATCTAAATACTTACTTGAAGAAAAACTTAATTGACCTGTCAGTTTGACACTTAAACAACTCCAATATGAACGCTAAATTAGCTAAATATTGAATGTGTTGGAGGTTCAATGCAACAACTACCGCGCTTTGAACAGAGGTTTTCTCTCCCGATATGTTTCGGATCGCTGTGCTTTTGTTCATGGTGTTGTTGTTTTGCACAGAAGATACAAATATATGTCAGACATTAGTCTTCAAAGCGTTGTGATGACGCCAATGTAGACATTCGCACAACATAATATGGTAAATTAATTTGAGTTGAAGCTATAGCAATCTATGTTTAGACATTTTGTGAGTGACTCTATTTTAGACGTCGGAACACTGTATACGTACCGTATAGTTATATGAGTGTGGAATTCGCCTTGAAAAGAAATTAACTTGTTCCAACGTGTTCATTAAACAGAAAATGATATTTTTTAAAATACTTATCCATTTCATTCTTTACTGTGTCATCTTAAACCATATTCTTCGCCTGTTTTCTAACATCGACCTTGCGAATTCCAAGTCGGTTCAAACTTCGCACCAAGTGTGTTGAAAGCTCCGATTATTTGATTTTATTATTTCTTGCGGCTTAAAATAACACCTCCCTTCAACTGTATTCGACATCACTGCCATAAAATGAGCATCTCTTCAGCTGAATAAGACCACGGTCCAATTTAGTTGCAGTTGAACATCGGTCTAACTCAATTGAATATAGGTTCAATTCCGTTGAAAAGTGGTCTAATTCACTTGAACCTTTCTTTATTTGAGTGAGACCTCTCTTTAATTTAATCAGACCAAGGCTCAACTGTAAGAAGAGAGTTTCAACTGAGATTCTTTTAAGTTGGCGTTTCAGTAAGTACTGTTATAATATTGCCAGACAAAACAATTATTTCGGCTAAAGCATTGGATAACACGTCGACGTGTCTTCAAAGATTCCTGATTCGAGCCCTGGATGAGGGTTTTTTTCCGAAAGAGTAAGATGTAAACAGTTGAAATTGTTTTTCGAAATGAAAATTTAACACATTTGACGTGCGGTGTGCCACTGTGCATTACTACTATTATATTCTGTATTTATAAACGCATTTCCGCTTCCATAAGGAATTGGTTTCATTGACGTCTTTCCGTTAAATTAAAGGGATATACGGTAATCTTGAATGTATTAAGCATTAACATTTACAATTCTATTTTGAACCTATCTTTTTTTTAAAACCTACTTGCTTATAATTAAACAAAAGGAAATGAAATTTGAAGTTTCTATTCTGCCATGCATATGGTGAAGTATATATTCTAAAGCAATCGTGAAAATACAAGATATCTGACAATTTAACTATAACGACTGAAGACTGAGGATGCAATGGAGTAGGTTTTTTTGTGTTTTTTTAATTAGCACCTTTTTAATTACAGGTTAAAGTTTTATAAAAGGGGCCTGTGTAATGACATATTGAGATAAGATGAGCTAAAAACGGGAAGTATCGATGTCTACATTCTGTAAACGGTTGCTTTGGGCCATTGCCTAGCGCAAGACGTTCTCGACTTTGAAAAAAAGGTTCAATTAAATAGAACCTCTCTTCAATTGAATAAGACTTCTTTTCAATTGAATTCGACATATGTTCAGTTGAATTAGATCGATGCTTAAATAACTGAAGAGAGGATCAATTAATTGAGATTCACCTAATTTGGCTTCCATGCGTATTGTTGTTGTTGTTTTTTTCAAGTGCCGAACATGTAACAAATTGCTATTCCCAGACAGGTCGATTACGTTGTTTTTTTTTCTTCAGGGAAGTTATTACATTTAGATGTTATCAAGTGTTTTTTTAAAATGTATTTAAACAATAATTATTATAATATGGTAATAAAACATAAATATGCATCTCTCAAAACGACGAATATGTCCACCTTGAGTTTGTTCTTATTTCATAGCACGCCTGCAGTGCAGGTTGCACTCCTGTATTGCCGTGCATCTTTTGCGAGAAATCTTCTTCAATTTACCATATTTCTGTCTATAAATTAGCATATATACGTCAGACATCTATACACTACTCAATTTTTATAATCGGTCACTTTTCAAAGAATTATATATTAACAAATTATATAACTTAATCTGCCTTGATTGGACCATGGATATACAGGTACGTAGTATGTAGATCTATGATTGGACTAAAGCCTTGTTGATAAACTTAATAAAATATTGGTATGTGTTTCGGTGATTTCCAGTTTTTAGTATTCGTGTTATTTTCAAAAAACCTGAGTCACCGATTATAAAAGTTGAGTAGTGTATCTATGGCTGAGAAATTCAAAAGATAAATGTAAAGGTATGAATATTAAAAATATAGCATCTAACGTGTGTCATGATTTCTCTAACTTGCGTAGCTGGTCGATGCCTAAATTTTGGGAATTGTCGCTTTGGTCAGTTGGCTAGCACATGACATTCTTCGATTTTTGAAAAAAATAAATAAATACAAAATAAATCATCCATAATGTTGAACATCTACCTCAATTCCGGCAATTTTGATCGCTCGCCTGCATTACCGGAAATCCTCCGCCTTAAACTCTCGGTATTGTAAAAGCAATGCTGGCGGTGTTATTATTATTATTCCCGGGCGTGCGGGATAGAAGTTCCGACCAGGGAACGCCCAACTATTTCGCCGTATTCATAACACTATACCTTGATGCATGCTTGGCTCATTGTTCTTATATAATCATACTCGTTACATAGCATAACGTCGATTGGCTCCCGTCTCATTAGTGTTCTGTTCTTTTTTCAGTTAGAAACACAAGTGTCACCTGATAATATTTCGGTTGAACCATTGTTATAAAGGGGGCAGACTGCAGTTTATTCTATAATATTTTCAGTTCTCTCAAATAAGCAGACGATAGTCAGTCTTTCCGTGAGGTAATGACTTGCGTGAGTCCTCAACTGTCAGAGGAGGGTATGTTGTTTGAAAAATTAACAATATTCGTGATATTTCAAGTGCCTCGTCTTACATTGCAAGCGTTTCACTTGACGAGCCAATTATCATGTAACAATTAACGTGAAGTTGTGTACATCCTGGCCCGAATACATTTACCATTTCATGTCACGGACTCACAGACCCAGAATAATCACCTCATAATCTGACAAATGTTTTCAAACGGTCATTATTGCAAACACTGGAAAAAAAATACTGATGTATGCAATACGTTATTTCAAGCAGGCGATAAACATCAGGGGAAATTAACGCGCACTTGTTCGTCTGCCTATCTCAACGTTTCCATCAGATTGGGGGAACTGATTTAGACAGCTCGTACATAGTGAATAAATAAGATATTTTTCTCGTTTTTCAAGCGTGTAATCGCTCGTGTCAAGGGGTTGATGGCAGATAAATGGTTAAGGTCTTTAGGGAACTGTTTTTAGCTGATTCAGCGTCCTGTGCTTCCTCGGTGTGATGAGCATGTTCTGGTTGTCAACCACTGTGTAAAAGAAACTTCGACTCGGTCCTCCAGAGTATAGCGCATTTTTCTCGCGGTAAACAGACTGCACGGTAAACAGTCTGCACGGTAAACAGACTGCACGGTAAACAGTATGCACGGTAAACAGACTGCACGGTAAACAGTCTGCACGGTAAACAGACTGCACGGTAAACAGACTACACGATAAACAGACTGCACTGTAAACAGACTGCACGGTAAACAGACTGCACTGTAAACAGACTGCACGGTAAACAGACTTCACGGTAAAGAGACTGGCGAAAACAGCGAGATGGCACAAAACGGCTACCATAAGTTTGTCTGTATGTCAGTATATAAATATTTTAAATGCTTTTCACCAAGTACACCGTTCAACCAGGATGCCGCACGAACATTTTGGTGTGACAGGTACTCTGTACTAGTTGTGAGCTTTTCAAACGGAAATTAACGACTTTCTACTTCTGCTTTACACACAACTCATCTCTTTTCGCCTTCTCCAAGATTCAAAAGCCTGAATAACTCCGGTTTTACCTAAGCTTCCCTTACTTCTTGCATTTGGTCAATATTGCAACTGTAGTAATGTCTCACCGAACGGTTTCGCCAATGTAGAAAGGATACACATATCTTACATATCACATGAATTAATTCATTTGAACAGCGCAAGATGTATGTTGTCATTTTCATGTAAAATGTTCTGCAGTTTGTCAGGTTTTCTAAAATCTGGAATATCTCTTTCCAGGCTTTCTTATTTGTGGCTTTTTATGTTTTTTGTAAAGAATAAAGAATCTATCTATCTCTTATCTATATATATCTTATTATCATATAATTTGCGCGGTGTGGGAATGTCATCAATTCATGAAATAAATAAATGTCACAAACAACTTTCACCTAGAGTACATTGCATAACTTATACAGTTTAAGGAAAACAATATTTTAATATAATGTCAATACTATATCAGGATAGTTGCTAAAAATAGTACTTCAATGATACTTCACAAAATAAAATTGTTCTCATTAAGCACTGCTCGTTCCAGAGCAAACATAAGCACAAATATATTCGCCGGCTTCCCGCAGGCGAATAATAATAACTAGTGTTACAAATATGCAAATGAATTATCGCTCAGTATTTTCCAGTCAGTTCGGCATGGAATAAGAATTGCCTCGTAGATTTCTGAAACCGTTAAAAATGCCGGATTCGAAAATCGGAAAAATAAAATAGTGAAAATATGATGTCAGGCGAACACACGCAAGTATCTGACATAACGTTGTTAGAACACGGAACATCATGTTTTGTTATTTGTAGTATTTTGCGCGATGAAGCTTGTGGGAATTTCGTGCTAACCATATCGGGCTTATCAGCTATCTTGGTGGAGTTTTACTGAGACTTAATGGTGCTTCACCTTTTGCTATAATTTATCCGAGAAGCATGCACACAACGCGTCTCTGTTTTGTAAATACAACATTGCATAGGCTTATCCTTTTAACATACTTATTCCAGCTGGAAAGAGAATTGCTCGTTGAGGTTTCTAATTTAAGGAAAAAAACTAAACCGCCAGTTTTCGCAACAAATAAAACCCGTTCTTCCAAACGTTATCCATGTGTTGAGGTCATAAAATAATGCAAGTGTGCCGATTAAATGTCTAGATTTATTCACGGGTACGTAAAACATCCGTTATTAAGCATACATCGACGCTTCGGCAACGATAGAAATAGTGGGCTAAAGCGTTTAGACGAGAGGTGTTCAACTTATAACGTAACACTTTTGTTTAAGATGTTATTTTTCAGCAGAAATTATTATCATAAAAATGCGTGATTTAATTACGTGACACTGTCATTTAGAACGTATACATTTAAAAAATAATCTTCAATTTCATGCGGTTCGTTTTAAATTACATTTTGAATTAGGTGCATGCTATTTTCCAATTTTAAGCGTATATGTTTCTATTGCCGTCGAGTTTTATCTTAAACCAAATAATTCCACAAAATGCATATCATAATTGTTTAAAACTGTGTTTGAAATTTAAATGTGATCGTATATTTTATTTTAAGACAAAAATATAAATGTTGAATTAAAAGAATTTTATAGCAATATAAAAAAAATAAAAAATGATAGGACAGTTTGCTGGTGTGTTAGCGGTGATTTTATAAATTAACCTAAATAAGCATTTTATGCATAGTTTGTACGACAAAAAATGAATAGTTATTTTTGCTGTATTATCATATGCCATATAAAGATATCTTTCGTCATATTTTTTTTTTTCCATCATTATTTGCAAATGTGTGTGTTGCCCCTAAATCTTAAGTTATATTTTTTGTTTCTATCTTTTCCTACTACTATAAACTTAAACGACAATTTACAAGCATTTTTTTTAACTGTATTACAGTTATGTTTATATTTGAAGATTTTTGCTTCAAAACATCATTCTCTACCGTTATTCAAAAATACGGATGCAGCAAAATTAGGAAACAGATAAAAGTTCATGTCATAATGTTTTATATCGAAGGAATCATTAGACTTGACATTAAAATAACCATATTTGACGAGAATGTCAGTATATTTGATACAGTTACAGAATGAAAGTGTTACGTTATAAGTTGTTCGAACACCTCTCGTATTGTAGTTATAGAGCTCGGATTCGCAACATATGTATATAAGTTACATAATTGTATGTACAGTTTCGTTGGTAGGCTTAGAAACGGTGTGTTTGTTTTGTTTTGTTTGTTTGTATGGTGTTTTACGTCATTTTCAGCACATGTAAGGTTATACATGACGGTCGATTGTTTTGTGGTGCAGGCAGACCACCCACTTTTCGACACTTTCACTTGTAAGTCGAGCTCCCAATGGGATTCGAACCAGCAGAGGTGAGAGGCGAGTGTTTACACCGCAACGTCGTTAACCATTCGGCCACGGAGACGCTTCGTACATCTGTTGTAAAATGTGCATGTTGTTTGCGGTATAGCAGATTTAAATACTTAGAAGCATTCGGCATTATTATTCGTTTTAAATTATATACCTGTTTTTAGCTGGATTGCGAAGCAAATCAAGGCTTATGGTTTCGTGATTTCCTTCTGTCTGTCCGGACGTCTGCCCGTCCATCCGCCTCTGCGTTTTGACGTTTTGGTTTAAAGTTTTAGTTAAAGTGTTTGTTTTTCCAAATTTTCTCAAAAACTAATTGTCCGAGCTTTGAAACTTGGCACACTTATCATGTTATATGGCAAGAAGCATAACTCTGTCTTGTATTTTACCTGAATTATCTCAATTTGTTTTTACTTAGATTGTTCAGTTAAAATGTTGAATGTACAGTCCTGTTCCAAATACCAATTGTCAGAAAGCATTGGAACTAGGCATATACAATCATGTTCAGTATCATTACACATTGTTATATGACAAGAACCATAACTCTGTCTTGTATTTTACCAGAATTATTTCCCGTTTTTACTTAGATTTTTCTGTTAAAATGTTGAATGTACATTCGTATTCCAAACAGCATTTGACCAACAACTTTTAAAATTGGCTTAAATTTTCATTGTCATTACACAATCATTTGTAACAAGGACCATAACTCTGTTATGCATTTAGCAGAATTATTCCCACTTTTATTGTTCGGCGCCCCTTGAGGGCGCCGGACATACTGTGGTAGTAGTTTGACCTTAGGCATGGGGAATTGACCTTACGCATGGGGAATCAAAAGGACTGATAGTTGAGTATGTTTGGATTGTAATTAAAAATGTTTAAATGGCATTTAAAGCATGCTATAAATCGCACCAGAATAAGATATAAAACACAAGAGATAAAACTGCTTAGCGATTTCTTGAATTTCTGTAAGAAATGATGCACCAATAATTCAAAAATTATACAAAATCATTTCATTAAAACGATGTCTCCCTGTGTGCTTATCTCCCTTATAAAATCAAATGGTTAAATGCGTAATACGAATTTAGAAATATTTAACGAAATTTATCGATCGTAATATCTGCGTTTCAAATGTTTTCACATTGTTCTCGTTTTTAAATCGTTTTGATTAATTATTATTGGCAAATTACATTAAATGTTGCTAAGAAATGAGAAAATACGATGATATATCGGAAAGTTTTGGCATTTAAATTTCGTTTACGGGAAATCGCTAATTTTGTAATGCTTCATTTTGACTGTCAAATGCAGACAAATGTATTGAAAACGAAAGTAGATTTATGAGCGCAGACTCGGAATCAAAAATATTCAAAATTATGCGACTTCCAGTCGAAATGGTGTTATGAAAAGGGTGTAATATATTTGTTTGAACCCATCCCCCTTTACTTTTGAAAATCCGCCCACATTTTTAGAGGAAGGGGGGAAAATCCCCCCTGCTTTTTAGATCCTAGATTGGACACTGCATTTTATATTGTTTTCTAAGCTGAACTGGCTTGTGCAAGATCAGCTTTACCATAGGCTGTCATCCATCTGTCTTCTTCTCAGTAACCAACACTCGTAAGGGTCCCATGCCTAGTTAGGAAATTCCTCACGGGTGTATGTCTCACGCCCAGTGTTTTACATGTGCTCATGGCGATGTCGACCGCTGTCATTTCTACTTTACTCACATTTTATGGAGATGTCGGCCGCTGTCATTTCTGCATTACTCCCATTTTCATGGAGATGTTGACCGCTGTCATTTCTGCATTACTCCCATTTTATGGAGATGTCGACCTCTGTCATTCATGCATTACTCTCATTTTATGGAGATGTCGACCGCTGTCATTTCTGCATTACTCCCATTATCATGGCGATGTCGACTGCTGTCATTTCTGCATTACTCCTATTTTCATGGAGATGTCGACCGCTGTCAATTCTGCATTACACTCATTTTCATTGAGATGTCGACCGCTGTCATTTCTGTATTACTCCCATTTTATGGAGATGTCGACCGCTGTCATTTCTGCATTACACCGATTGTCGTGGAGATGTCGGCCGCTGTCATTTCTGCATTACTCCCATTTTATGGAGATGTCGACCGCTGTCATTTCTGCATTACTCTCATTTTCATGGAGATGTCGAGCGCTGCCATTTCTGCATTACTCTCATTTTCATGGAGACGTCGAGCACTGTCATTTCTGCATGACTCCCATTTTTATGGAGATGTCGAGCGCTGTCATTGCGCATTACTCTCACTTTTACAGAGATGTCGACCGTTGTTATTCCTGCAATACAGTCATTTCATAGAGATGTTGAGCTCTGTCATTTCTACATTACTCTCATTTTTATGGAGATGTCGAGCGCTGTCATTTCTGCATTATTCCCATTATCATGGAGATGTCGAGCGGTCATTTCTGCATTACTACCATTATCATGGAGATGTCGAGCGCTGTCATTTTCATGGAGATGTCGAGAGCTGTCATTTCTGCATTACTCTCATTTTCACGGAGATGTCGAGTGCTGTCATTTCTGCATTACTCCCATTATCATGGAGATGTCGAGCGCTGTCATTTCTGCATCACTCCATTTTTATGGAGATGTCAAGCGCTGTCATTGCGCATTACTCTCACTTTTACAGAGATTTCGAGTGCTATTATTCCTGCATTATCTCCTTTTCATAGAGATGTCGACCGCAGTCATTTCTGCATTTCTCTCATGTTTATGGAGATGTCGAGAACACGTGTACTGTTATTTAATAACGTATGTTTTAATTCTTCAAAATTTTGGCGCCGAATTGATGCTTTGCATCAAGTTTTTCTTGTTATACTTAGAAGTTCAGTTAAAAGTTTGGATGCAATAGCAGTTGTCAGAAGGCTTTGAAACTAGTCATACAGTCATGTTCATCATCATTACACACAGATAAGTGACAAGCGTCATAACTATGTCTGCATTTTATCAGAAGTATCCACCTTTTCCACTTTGATTTTTGTCAAACGTTTGAATATACTGTCATATGCCAAAAACCTATTGACAGAAAACTTTGAAAATTGAAGTTCACGCTTATCATCTTTGTTACAAGCACCATAACTCTCACGCCACCACTCACGCCCTTTACCAAATCATTTCATCTTTTAATGTTATATTTAGCAGTAAAGTTTAGCAATTCGCAATCAAGCGTTCGCATCAGTATTGGTGGTTCTTGTTAACAATTAAATTGTCTTTGAAAAGCCAATTGTGCATGCCTATAAACAATAGAAACTCATCTTTTAACACATGTATCTTAGAAAATCAATCAAGAAACGTAGATATGGTATAACAGATAACACTAATGCACGTGTGTGAAGTAAGCACGGCGTTCGGCATCTGTTAGAGTAAGGTTAAGGGTTTGTGTAGACTGCCATCAGTCCTTAATATTATAAGCTTTTAACTATTATTATAGAATTTCCTTAGCACTAAAAGAGGCAATTATCTCCGCTTATAACTTGTATGGTCTTACTTGTATGGTCTTATCTATCAGCCATGCAGAGAAACAGAGCTTAAAATAAAATAAACACTTTTTATGCAGAGTATTATTTTATTTTTTTAATTTGTCTAATTTTATTATTTATGGTCTAGTTTATAGACTGATACCAGTCTAGAGTTTGTGATAAACAAAGGGGTTTAGGATAAACATACCCCGTGTTTACCCTAACGCTTACACTGTACCTAACGAACTACAAATGCGGTCTAACTTCATACGTCTAATAAACAGAACACTAACGAGGGTCAGGTGAAAACAGTGAAGCCAGGTAAAGCCAACCGACTCACTTAAACATGGTTAGGATTATTTAGAGCCGCCCCAGGGAGAGGGGAAGGATACATACGAATCCGAGAACCCTTCTCTACTGATCTTCTCTTACTATCGAATATATCTATGTAGTTCTTTCTTTAACGTCGTCGAAGGTTCGACTCCGATACACGGGACTGCCAGGTTAACGTCCAAATCCTAGGATGATTTTGTATGGTGTTTTACGTCATTTTCAACACATGTAAGATTATATATGACTGTCGATTTTTTTGTGGTGAAGGTAGACCACCCACTTTTCCTGGGTAGAACCAGTACTGTACACCTCCCGCCATCCGTAAGAATCGACACTTCCTCACTGACAAGTCGAGCTCCCAGTGGGATTCCAACCCGCAGCGGTGAGAGGCGAAGGTTTACAACGCAACGTCGTCTGAAAGGGACTTGCCCACGGACACAACGAAGTAACCCGGCTCGGACACGTGATCGCCGGATTCAGAGTCTAAAGTGCTATCCACTGGTCCACTGGATAAGAACAAATAAAATGTACTTATATAATAAACTACTGGTACTATTTATCGAAAATAGCCTTCGAATTTATTTCACAAAAATATTTGGCAAACATTCCAAATGAGAAAAAAAACGTTTAGCAGATGGCATTTCTACAAGGAAGCCGTTGCAAGCACATAACAGGTTTCGAGTTTCCATTCGGGCGACGACGACGGAAGCCAATTTGTGTGTACAGCGAACATTCGGTTTTCATCAGTTCCAGATTTTTCGTGTTTTTCAAGCAGTTGAATATGTTGAAAGATAAAAATGGCCATATATCCGTGATAGCGTGTGAGTACTTTGGTTTTATGAAATTCGGGGCGGGTTTCTGTCGATAAACAGCTGCCTATTGTAAACTTCCCTGTCAAGCGTCAGTCGTTATCTATATTTACATATTTACCCACCAATTAGCCTGTCCTCCTAAATTACATGTACCCTGGCAACACAAAACTCCCAAACTCTGCACCCGCCATGTTATTGCTATAAGTTTGCGTTTATCTGTTTTACGCGCTTCTGTACTGAAATCAGTTCCCGTTTGCTTCCGAGTTTGCTGAATTTGGGAAAAACGCAAGAATGTCGGTAGAACCGGATGATCTACGAACTGGATGCGTTCTGTAAATGTTGTATGAGTGGACAAATAGTTACAGTTTAAAACATTTTAGCATTCAGAATGCTAAATACCAGAATGCTAAATACCGCTCGAAACCAAAGCAATGGCAGGTTGTTGTTTTTTCAAATCTTGATTAATGTTTAAAACAATGGCATGCAATTTTCAAGCCAATTACCAACCGCAAAATAAAACACATAAACAACTTTGCAGTACGCGTTGGAGAGTATCAGAAAATTATAATATCAGACAACATTTAGATAATCTCGAGCCAATGGTTAAGTGGTGTTTGAGCCAATGGTTAAATGGTGTTTGAGTCAATGGTTAAATGGCGTTGTACATCACTTTCAGCACATGTTAGCATATATGACTGTCGATTATTTAGTGGTTAAGGCAGACCACCTACTTTTTCCTGGATATAACTAGTACACCTCAGGCTATCCGTAAAATCGACACTTTCTCACAAGTCGAGCTCCCAGTGGGATTCTAACCCGCATCGGTCAGCGTATCGAGCTATTCCAATGATAGCCTATGTAACGGTATACCATAACACATACGGTGAACAAAATACACAGATTTTTTTTCCATTTAAAACTGACACGAC